>JBBPBX010012520.1:33146-47261 GCA_038048925.1 Garcialebias charrua
TGATAGTTTTGGCCCACATATGAAAATGTTCAGACACCCCTGGTTTAAAGGATGTGGGGAGAGCTCCATTTTCAGTGAGAAAAACATGTCCGACAAAGCTGAAATAATGCAACAAGTACAAATTGAACAGATAGCAGTCACAGCAGAATGTCCTGAATGAGCCGAATGTTTGGATTTATGAGTTGTTGAAGTGGAACAAAAATTAAGGAAGGAGTTACTTTACAGAAGAAAAACAGATGTAATTAGTGAGAATGATTTAGAAACATTTAGACAATTCTGAAATTGAATGTT
This sequence comes from Garcialebias charrua, assembly GCA_038048925.1. NCBI lineage: Eukaryota > Metazoa > Chordata > Actinopteri > Cyprinodontiformes > Rivulidae > Garcialebias > Garcialebias charrua. The sequence goes on from JBBPBX010012520.1 coordinate 33,438, forward strand.
GTAAATTTCCTCTCGCTGCAGGTATAGCCTTGCTGTACCTTCAGCTGCACCGTGTCTCTCATGAAGCCTCCCACCTGCAGAGGGCGCTGGACTACGTGAAGCGGGCCATGAGGATTCTGAACGGCCGCAGGGTGACCTTCCTGTGTGGGGATGCAGGGCCCCTGGCTGTGGGGGCCGTGGTCCATCACAAACTGAACAACTCCGCTGACAGCAAGGACTGTGTGTCCAGGTGAGAGAGCTGAAGAGAGCTCCAGCTGATTGAACATCTGTTCTGCTGAGGAGGTTTAAATCTGGTTTTATCTCACTCAGTCTTTACTGGTCTGAGAAATGTAGCTCCAACACCCCAATGTACCATGTGTTCCCACCTGCTGCAGCAGGTCTGTTCAGGTCCAGCTCCATGATCCTGGTCCATCTAACCTGGACTGTTATCCATTCAGGACTAAATGTCTCCAGTTCCTTCAGGATGGACGTTGCTTCTTGTGTCCAAACCAGAGGATCTCAGTTGGACTGAGGTCTGGACTTTGACAGGACCTTTACCTGGTTCTCCTTCAACCAGTGGGGAGTTCTTCAGCTCAGTTCAGGGTCATTGTCCCGCTGGAAGGTGGATCTCTGTCCCAGTCTCAGATCTCGCCACATTTCCATCAGGAATTCCTTCTATTTTTCTCCATCCTTTTAACTTCGACCAGTTTTCAGTTCCTGCTGATGAAAACCCCACAGCATGATGCAGCCACCCCCATGCCTCACTGTAGGCCTGGTCTTCTCAGCATGTTGGTAGCTCAGCCTCAGACATGGTGGTCTTGATTATAAAACAGTTCAGTTTTAGTCTCTTCTTCCTCATGTTAGATTCTCTGCTGTCCCTGTTGTCCAACACGCTCTGTCTTTTTGTGGACAACGTTGTCTTCTTTGACCACATCTCCATGAAGCTCAGCTCTCTGCAGCTCGTGTGTACGTTCATTTATTTCTTTGTTTAAAACTAGTTTTTTTTTCTTCTTTTTTTTTCTTCTTTTTTTCTTTTTCCATTATAGATGGCCTCCCTTCTCACCTCACAGCCATCCTCTCACACCGATATGAATTTTTTATTATTTTTTTAAAGAGAGAAAGGAAAGATAGAAAGTAAGACAACAAAACACAACAATTACGGTATCCACAAAAAGAGCACAAGGCAAACACACCCAACCTCCGTCCGCAATCCTGCAAAGCACATGACAGAACATAGCAACAAAATACACATGCATAAAGACTAATAATCAAAGTCAAAGTCAACTTTATTGTCAGAACTGCAATATGTACAGGACATACACAGGATTGAAATTGCATTTCTCTCTCAGTCCCTCGGTGCAACAGTAACCATTTAAACACTAAACAATTAATAAACAAGCATAAAATGAAATAATAAAAGTTTAGTACTGTCCTGAGTTTTTTGCATAGTAGTTTTTCATAGTAGTAAAAAAGTATAAAAAGTTTCACCAACACCAAAACACCAACATTTAATAAACATAATCATAAAATGAAATAGAGTGTAATACTGTCCTGAGTTTTTTCATAGTAGTTTTCCATAGTAGTATAAAAGTATAAAAAGTTTCACCAACACCAAAAATGAAATAGAGTGTAATACTGTCCCGAAGTATAAAGTATAAAAAGTATATCTATAAAATAAATGAAGGTTCTGGCATTTGACATTTGTAAAGAGTGACAAAGCAGCATATGGGGTTAATGTACACAGTATATGTATGAGGTAGTTGATATTGGTATAGAAACAAAGTGGCATTATGCAATAAGGCTAGTAAAAAGAATATATACTGTATATCAGCAGTAGTGTAGATATAAAAAGTCTAGATGTAAACAGTAGTAATACATGTAAACAGTAGTAATAAATGTAAACAGTAGTAATAAATGTAAACTTTGAAATATTCATGACCTTACAGTAGATTTCCATAAAACTAGAAGGTTTAACAAAAGGCTTGGTTGGTTAAAATGAACACAGGACAAAGCTGTCAGTCACAAAATGATCAAGAACCATCGATCACATCAGAACTAATACGATGAAACAGTTGTAAACCAGGACGAGACAAGAAAACAGAACATGAGAGAATTAAAGGACACGTTTCAGTCAGACCTCCAGTGGACGGTGGTTCCAGAGTCCCGGACTGTCCCTCAAAGGTTCAGTCGTCTTCTTGGTTGAGTTGAAACTCCTCTTCCTCAGCAGACAGATCCTCCGAAGTGTCCTCCTCTCATCATCATCCTCTCCTACAACACTCACCTGTTAGTTTACATCTTTTAGAAATAGTTTCCTTTAGACTGAAGTCTTCGTGTGTTTAACCACGGCTCGTCCTCGGAGGTGGTAACCTCAGCTGTGTTTGTCCGTCAGGCTCCTCCAGCTGCAGCGCTCTGTGCTCAGTCCAGACTCGGAGATGCCTGACGAGCTGCTGTACGGACGAGCCGGATACCTTTACTCTTTGCTCTACGTTAATAAGGAGCTGGGAGAGAACACTGTGGACGAAGGCACAGTTACAAAGGTGAGGCCCCTCTGCTGTCACACGTTCTACATTCAAGTGTCCAACACAACGTTTTGTATTCATGTGTGATAAAACGAGCTCATCCTTTGAGATGTTCTTTTCTCTCTCATGTTCATGTGCAAAAATGAGACACAATGAGTTTGAGGAACCAGATTCTATTCTTCAGAGTAAACACAGTCTGATGCCAGCCTTAAGGCCTTGTTATACTCTGCAAGACGGCCGGTCGCACGTCTTTTACCCGGCCCGTTGAGTGAGCAAACATTGCGCAACTTTTGGCCGCACTCCCGCTGTGATCCCCCGGTGACAGCCCGTCTTGTACATGGCCCCCAGTCAGAACTCCGAGACGCCGACGATGCGGCTCGCAGCGTGTGATTGGTTCAAAGTTTGTGGGCGTTTTTTGTTTTTGCTTTGACAGACACATGGATAGTTTTGAAGAGAAACTTGTCTGTGTGCGCGCGCACGCAAACCGTGCGCCTCAGCACACTTTGCGCATTGCACCCAACACACACACACCAATACATATATATATATATATAAATATATATATATACAGTATATATTTACGCGCGCGCCTGCATGCACCCTTTAAAAGAAAGCAAACTCCGCTGTTAAACAACAAGCCGTGGTGGTCTAGTGGTAAACACGTTGCGCTGCCACTCCAAGGACGTGAGTTCGAATCTCACATGGTTGAGTTTTTTTTTATTTTTATAATACGGTTATACGGGTACAGCGTGCAAAACTGTAACTAAAGCCTATTTTTATTTTACAGAAGAGAGCCATAATAATTATTACAAGAAAACATTACTGCCATCCATCAAATGTTTTGTTTTACAAATTGAAATTGCTAAAGTTTTTTTTTTTAATGATTTGGTTGACTATAATATTCTTTTATTATTGTTCAAAGCTCAGAATTTATGGTTTTGTGTGAGAAATCATTTAATATCTTATTTTTTTTATATATGTGATTGCTATTTGAATTGATTGTTAATTTTGTTTGAAGAAGGGGCAGAAATAATGAGATTTTTTTCTTCTTCTGCCTCCTTTCATTTCATGTATTGTTTTGTTTTATAATGTGGTTTTGTAAATAATTTTCTTGTGTTTTTACAATTTGAAATGAATAAATTCAATAAAAAAAAAAAAGTTGGAAGAGGGAGGGAAGAGGGAGGGATTTATTATAATTTATCCCCCACGTCTTGCCAAGTATAAACACTCAATGCGGTCGGTGACACACACGCAATTGCATCATCGCTGGGTTCACTCAACGGGGGCTAAAAGACGTGAGACACTAGTATAAATCTAGCTTGAGGTTCAGTTGTCCACTGGGGTGAGGGAAGGCCGGGGGGTTGGAAATGACATCCGTCTATCCATCCATCTGTCTGTTCGTGTCAGTTGTGAGCATGATGACAAAAAATGAGTGAGGCACCAACAGGGGGTGCACATAACTTTTCAGTGGGCTCCTCGGGTGAGGACCATGACGTGATGTTTGGTCCCATGTGCAGCTTTGTCTTAATAAGTGCCACCTTCCTCGTTGTCAGTCCCACTGCTTCAGCTTCCATCATGGTAGATGATGCAGATGCTGCAGATGTACCTCCTTGTCCTTGGTATTTTTTTCTCTTTCATTATTTTGTAAAATCTTCTTTTGTGAGATGTAGTTGTGACACCCTTCACGAGTTTGTATTTGTATCTTGTTGCATTGTTCTGGTTTGTGTTGATAAAAATAAAGTTCTAGAAAAAAAAACTGATGTGCTGCATATATCTGCAGGTAAGGGGCGTTAACCTTCAGGACAAATTGAGGTCATTGATTGGTCGGTTGCTGACACGCCTACCGGATTGAGGGACGAGTTGTGTTGCAGATCCGACTTGTGCAATAAAATAAAATACAAGGCTGCCACCACCCGCTGGCCCTGGGTGGAGGCAGGGCGGCCCCGGTGCAGCGTTAGCGGACTTCTGAGATTTAATGTTGTTTAATAATCCAGATAGATGGTTACCGTAAGTCAGATTCTTCTTTGTTGAAATGTTTTGTCTTTTATCCAAAGGACTTCATCAGTGCCAGGAGCTACAAAAAAGTCACTCGCACATGTTTCATCCAGCCTCGCCTGCAGAGGCCTTACCCTGTTTGTTATGGTGGAAGATTAATGTGTTTTGAATTGAGGTGATAGTTCAGACTCAAACTACTCCTGGTTAAATAGTTTACACACATCTTACAGATAACTTTACTTCTGTCCAGCCTGTCGTCAGGAAAAGTTTAAAATGATTAATCCCATGTACAGTCCAGTACCTTTGTCCATGATTCTGTCCTGCTGCTCAGTTTCTGATGGGGTTCATGTGAGTGCTGCGCAGCAGCAGCAGCCCTACAAAACAAAGGCTCTCACTGGTTGAGGCGCATGATGATGGCTATTCATTGCCAGTAGTGATCCACATCCCACCTCCCGTGACCACTGGGTTTGTTTGTGTTCACAGCCACTGAGCAACCGACTTAAAAATTAAGGAAAAAACTAACAGTGTTAACACGTTTTTAAAAAATTGTCGCTGTTAGGGGAAAAGATTAGGCTGTAGTAGCCAAGGCCACCATTGGCCACCCCCTGACTCCACCACTGCTTCTGGTGGTGGATAAAATAGATCCGTCACTTTGCTCTGCCTCAGACAAGATAAAAAACTCCCTCTGGTCTTTTACACAGTGGAACTCCTACCAACTTAGAGTTAAGAGATATTTATTTTGTTCTGTTACTGGAAGATTATTATTGTTTGAACTGGTTGTTTGAAAAAAGGGTCAGACATATGAAGGATCAATCCTCATAAAGCAACCGGACCAGACAACATCCCAGGGAAAGTTCTGAAGGAATGTGCGGACCAGCTCTGTGAGGTGCTGGCTGACATCTTCACCACCTCACTTGCACTGGAGTCAGTTCCCACCTGCCTGAAGACCGCGACCATCATCCCAGTCCCAAAGAGCTCCACAGTGACTGGTCTGAATGACTATAGACCAGTGGCCCTCACCCCGATAGTCGCTAAATGTTTTGAGAAACTGGTCATGTCCCACATCAAGACAACCGTCAACATCAACGAGGACCCTCATCAATATGCATACCGCGAGAACCGATCAACAGAGGACGCCATCTCCTCTGTGGTCCACACTGCTCTCACCCACCTGGATCAGAAGGACTCATACGTGCGTCTGCTCTTTGTGGACTTCACATCTGCCTTCAACACCATGATCCCCCAAACTCTGATAGACAAACTATCCACACTTGGACTAAGCCCCTCTATTTGTAACTGGGTACTAGACTTCTTAACAGACAGACCACAGTCCGTGAAGATCCACAACTTCTCCTCCTCCACCATAACCCTCAGCACTGGCTCTCCCCAAGGATGTGTGCTGAGCCCCCTTCTGTTCACTCTGCTCACATATGATTGTACAGCCACACATCCAGGCTGTCATATTGTTAAGTTTGCAGATGATACAGCGGTGGTGGGATGCATCACAAACAATGATGAGTCCAGCTACAGACAGGAGGTGGAACACCTGGAGAGCTGGTGCAAAGAGAATAATCTTCACATGAATGTGAAGAAGACAAAGGAGATGATTGTGGACTTCAGAAGGAACAAACACACCCACACCCCACTGAACATAAGTGGATCTGCAGTGGAAGTGGTCTCCAGCTACAAATACTTGGGTGTACACTTGAATGATAACCTCAGCTGGAGCAACAACACCACCAGCCTGATCAAGAAAGGTCATCAGAGACTCTACTTCCTCAGACGGCTGAGACGTGCTGGTCTGAGCAGCCCAGTTCTCACCTCGTTCTACAGGTGTGCAGTGGAGAGCGTCCTGTGCTCCAGCATCAATGTGTGGCATGGAGGCTGCACAGTTGAAGAGAGGAAAGCTCTACAGAGAGTGGTGAAGGCTGCACAGAAGTCTGTTGGAGTCAGTCTCCCCACCATCACAGACATTTACACCTCCAGATGCAGGAAAAGAGCCACCTGCATCATGAAAGACCTCACTCACCCAGCACACTCACTCTTTGCCCCACTCCCCTCAGGACGGAGGTTGAGGAGCATCAAATGTAGAACCACTAGACTGAGGAACAGCTTCTACCCTGAGGCTGTTAGACTCATGAATAAATAAATAATGAGAATAAACACTGTTTTTTGCAGATGATGTGGTCCTATTGGCTTCATCAGGTCGTGATCTACAGCTTTCACTGGAGCGGTTTGCAGCCGAGTGTGATGCGGCCGGGATGAGGATCAGTTCCTCCAAATCCGAGGCCATGGTCTTGAGCCGGAAAAGGGTAGCATGCCCTCTCCGGGTCGGGGAGGAGGTCCTGCCCCAAGTGGAGGAGTTTAAGTATCTCGGGATCTTGTTCACGAATGAGGGAAAACTGGAGCGTGAGATCGATAGGCGGATAGGTGCAGCGTCCGCAGTGAAGCGGGCGCTGTACCGGTCTGTCGTGGTGAAGAGAGAGCTGAGTCAAAAGGCAAAGCTCTCAATTTACCGATCGATCTACGTTCCCACCCTCATCTATGGTCATGAGCTTTGGGTTATGACCGAAAGAACAAGATCTCGGATACAAGCGGCTGAAATGAGTTTTCTCCGCAGGGTGTCTGGACTCTCCCTTAGAGATAGGGTGAGAAGCTCAGTCATCCGGGAGGGACTCGGAGTAGAGCCGCTGCTTCTCCACATCGAGAGGAGCCAGTTGAGGTGGCTCGGGCATCTGGTTAGGATGCCTCCTGGACGCCTCCCTGGTGAGGTGTTCCGGGCATGTCCCACCGGGAGGAGACCCAGAGGAAGACCCAGGACACGCTGGAGGGACTATGTTTCTCGGCTGGCCTGGGAACGCCTTGGGATTCCCCCGGAGGAGCTGCTCCAAGTGGCTGGGGAGAGGGAAGTCTGGGCCTCCCTACTTAGGCTGCTACCCCCGCGACCCGACCCCGGATAAGCGGAAGAAGATGGATGGATGGATGGAAAACACTGCAAAATATCACATCATGCTGATGCTGATCTGTTTTCTTGTTGCTGTGTTCATCTGTGACCATCTGCTCATACAGACTCATGTTCGTGCTGCTGTTTATAATGATGTTTTTCCACTACATTAGGGCTTAGTGTATTACTAGTTGATGTTTCTCTTAGTTAATTCTAGATGTTATTACTGTTTTTCTCTTGCATTTGTTGTTGGATGTAACTGGGACCCCGTGTACATAATCTCGTTTTCATCACATGTACCACATGCGGTGCAAATGACAATAAAGACTCTCTGACTCTCTGATATAATAAGATTTTTTTCTTCCTTCTGCTACCTTTCATTTTATATTTTGTATTCGTAACATATATGGGATTGTTTTATATTGTATTTTAAAATGAATAAATTTGTAAAAAACAAAACAAAACTTGAATGTCTTGCTCCAAAAACATTTAGACTTACAGATATATATATACTAATATACAGTAGTTCCTTGTTTATCACGGGGGATCCGTACCCTGAAGACCTGCGATGAGTGAAAAATTGCCAAGTAGGAATAGTAGTACAAGTAATAAGTAGTAGTTTATTTTATTGTTCAAATACATATAGTAAGGTGTGTTAAACCCTTTCCACATTTTTGCAATATTCTAAACAATGTTTCTAAACTTTAAAGCTCTAAAAGAGCACAACATGGCATGATTTCAGCTCCCTGCACTCTCGGCCACGCCCACTTCTCCACTCTGCACAGCTGATCAGCTGCAGCAGGAAGAGCTGCAGAAAAGTATGATGGAGCTTTAGGGCCACGCTAGGAAAAATAAAAAAATTAAAAGCCAAAAAATTACGAGAATAAAGTTGTAAGACTTTTTTTTTTAACAGCTGTCATGTCGTAAATTTTTTTTCCACAAGTCGGATCCACAACACAACCTGTCAATCAGTCCAGTAGGCGTGTCAGCAGATGAACAATCTGAAGCTAAATGGTTGTTACCTGCAGAGAGCAGGAGCGTACCACCTTACAGTCAGCAGGTTCAAAGTCCTGATACTGATAATAATCTGATGCTGATGTGCTAACAGATGACACAGTTTCTCTCTCTGAGCGTCGTGTTCAAACAGAAACAAAAACAAAAGTGATGACCATCGACCATGAGATCCTCATTGCTAGGTTGGAACAGTGGGTGGGCATCTCAGGATCAGCCCTAAACTGGTTCAGATCCTACCTCTCTGACAGGTCTTTTTGTGTGTCCATCAATGATTTTACTTCTGCAGTGGCGGCTCTTAAATGGGGGGTTCCGCAGGGGTCCATCCTGGGTCCTCTCTTGTTCTCCTTATACCTGCTGCCACTCGGTGCTATTTTCCGGAAACACAATATACCTTTCCACTTCTACGCTGATGACTGTCAAATCTACTTCCCCCTAAGACAAAATGGTACAGGCTCTATTCAACCTCTGCTCGACTGCCTGGCTGACATCAGGGACTGGATGGCTTTAAATTTCTTAAAGGGATTGTGACATGATTTTTTTACTATTCATAAAATTGCTCAAAATATATATATTTTATCATTTAAATATGTTTGTTTTTGCAAACAAAATGATAAATCACTTTAATTTTGCTTTAAAAGTGATTTTGAACTTCAAGCCGTGTTTAATCATGGGAAATCCGATTACACTCGAACGCACCATATGTGATGTCACACTGGGCAGAGGGCTGTGGTGTCTTTAATAGCGGACAATTTAAAACTGGACGAATTTAGCAATCTATGTGAAGATTTGAGCTATTTGTCTTCATTTTGGGAAGCAGAAAATTGTTTGGGTGATGGAACAAGAAACAACAGGATCTAATTTAGGTCTGATGCTGTATCAGACTTCCTTCATGTCGAGCTGCTCATACCTGCGCACTGTGACAAGCCCAGAGCTCTGCCCGGTGTGACATCACAGATGGTGCGTTCGTGTGTAATGGGATTTCCCATGATTAAACACGGCTTGAAGTTCAAAATCACTTTTAAAGCAAAATTAAAGTGATTTATCATTTTGTTTGCAAAAACAAACATATTTAAATGATAAAATATATATATTTTGAGCAATTTTATGAATAGTAAAAAAATCATGTCACAATCCCTTTAAGCTTCAATGATAAGAAGTCTGAAGCCATATTGTTCCTTCCCAATGACACAACCTCAAACCACTGCATTGACCTGTCTGCTCTACCCCTGTCCGAAAAACAAAAAGTCAAAAATCTGGGAGTGATAATGGATCCTTCCATGAAACTCAACAGTGTAGTGGACATGACCGTGTCCACTTTGATACACCTTTGTACTTTTGAACTGTTCCAGAGATGACCTTTACTGACCTCTCAGTAAAGCAAGACATTTACTACAAATCATTTCCATTAGTTGTAATCTGAGAACATAGTCACCAAAAGAGACTATTTCTATCTTTGATTTTAGGCTGATGTGATCAAAAGAATAACTTTTGTCATTTTCATGATGTGTGCTTTTAAGCTGCTGTTATTCTGTTAATATGTAGTATTACTGTGTTACTTGACCATATAATGGTGTCATAGTTGAAATTTCAAAGTCAAAGTCAAAGTCAACTTTATTGTCAGATCTGCAATATGTACTGTACAGGACATACACAGGACCGAAATTGCGTTTCTCTCAGTCCCTCGGTGCAACAGTAAACATCTAAACATTGAAACACTGAACATATAATAATAGACATAAGCATAAAATAGTAAAACTAACACTGTCCTGAGTTTTTGCATAGTGGTATAAGAGTATGAAAATTTACACCAACTCTAAAACTAAAACATTAAACATTCAATGAACATAAAATTTACACCAACTCTAAAGCTAAAACATTAAACATTTAATGAACATAATACTGTCCTGAGTTTTTTGCATACTAGTATAAAAAAAGAGTATAAAAAGTATAACTAAAATAAACTAAAGGTTTCTAGTATTGACATTTGCAAAGTGGCAAAGCAGCGTATGAGTTAATGTGCACAGTATATGTATGAGGTAGTAGTTGATGTCGTTATAGAGGCAAAAAGTGGCATATGCAGTAAGGCACATTGGGCATCCCTAAATAAGACCGTTCAGAGCACACTGTATATGTATCAGCAGTGGTGTAGATATTAGAGTAGTGAAAATGTAAACAGTAGTAATTACATGTAAGCAGTAGTAATAAAAGTAAACAGTATTAATAAATGTAAACAGAGAATGTAAACAGTATTATGATTATAGGCAGTGATGTAATACAAACATTAGTGCAAGTATGAGAAGTAGTGCAAACTGTATTAGCACATGACCGAGAGTTTAGTGAATAACCCGTTTGATGACACAGAGTCCAGTGTAAATTTATGTCAAACTGTGCTTTTCAGATTTGTTTTAGAAGTGTTAAGACGCTAATCCAAGTGTTTTTCCTCTTGGAGTCTATGAGTCTGTCTTTTCCTAAACATTTCTCTCTGCTGCTAGTTGTGGCCTTGTACTCTGATAACAACAAGTGAACTCCCCGACCGGTCCTGTCGGACCAATGGGGAAGAAACAAGTCGCTCTCCTCTCAGAGCCGGTACTAAGTTCTAAGCTGTTGCTGGAACGGAGAGTTTCTGGGAGCTTCAAGACATGAAGACGTCCCAAAGAGCTGAATGAATGCCTGTCACCCGCCAAGGACAGTCATTCAGCTAAGGATTGTATAACATGCTGTTATGAATCCACTTCGAACGAGCGTAAGCTCAAAACTTTGTTTATTCCTTCCTGGAATAAGCTTATCTTGAAGTCAGAGGCCAGGAGCTGACATATTTTCTGATGACCAAGCGGAACCCAGGAGACGTTGAAAACGTAAACGAATGACCAGTTCAGACGAACTGGGCCTGAAGGACTGTGCATCTTACAGGCTGGTGCCATCTCTTTATCAGACTCGTCGTCGAAAGGTAAAGAGCTGTTTACAAACGTACCTGGATTTTAGCAGAAATCTGATGAGAAGTGTCACTTTGGTAACATGCTCAAGACAATTTCCTTTAACCCATCTCTCCATCTGTCCTCCTATTCTTTTCCCTCTCAATCTAAGCTGGAAACTATTTTAAGCTAAAGAGCCCTCAGACTAAATATGTTTAACATCCAGTTAGGGCTGTGCGATATGACGATATATATCGTGGGGACGATAGAAACGTGTCTATCGTGCTACTTTCCTTCTATCGTCTCTATCGTGATAAATAAGAATAAAAAAATAACGGTCGCAAAGAAGCTTCATATTGTGGTTTTGCGAGATGACGGCGCTGCTTTATGTTTGACGCACGCGCGGGTTTGCGACACATGCTTTACGTTGTTAAACTCGAGTTCAACAGAGACGCAGCCGGCATGAAGCCGGTGTCACCAGATATCTATGGGTGTCACAACATGGAGAAACAGCTGCGCAGGCAGCCCAAGAAGAAGAACTTTTACCAAAAAGAGGGGGAAGCTCACCTTGTTAGCTTCCATTATTTCGCTCCGCTGAAACTCGGAGACAAAATGGGTCCAGAGGACACGAAGTCCAACCGAGTCCGAACTCGGGTCCAGTTAACCAATACAAAACAGACCAGAGACACAACAGAACCGGAATCAAACGCAACGTTTTCTCTTTTCTGTTTCTTTGCCTTGTTTACTCCAGATTCCAGTCAGAGCGGATTTCTTCTTCGTGGGTTTTATTAGCAGCCGTTGTTTTACCGCCACCTGCAGGAAAAATTTGGACCAAAGTAGGTCCAAAGTTGGACCAAAGTTTCTACTTTGGTCCAAATTTCCTTGTTCTTTTTGTTCACATTCTTATAATTGTAACTGTATCTGTAGTAAAATAAAATAAAAAATAAAATAAAAACTTTGGTCCAAATTTTTCCTGTACACACACACACACATCGTGTTGTATATATACAACATGATGTGTTTGTGTGTACTTGAAAAATTTGGACCAAAGTTTTTTTTTATATCGTGATATATATCGTTATCGTGATATAAAAAAGTCCATATCGTGATATATGATTTTTTCCATATCGCCCAGCCCTACATCCAGTATTGAAGTCTGTTGTGTTAAATTTAACTGTGCTGACGTATTAAATTGAAAGAAAGTGAAATCATGTCAATCAAGTGTAATGGTGTTAATTTAGTGATTTATCTTAAATAAATGGTAGTGTCTTTGGCATACCAACTAAGTTAACGTCTCTGTCACTTAATGGGCTTGTTTATTTATCCATCATAAAGATCACAGAAATATTGGGTAAACTGAAAAAGAAAAGAATCCGTGAAATTACTATTCAATCTGAATAAGTAGATTAATTAAGGATAAAGAGGTCAGCTTAATACTGACCCCTGTTAAAATCCTTTAGTTACATCTGGGTGGCACCGTATGTGTTTAAAAGACACAATATATGGTCTCCCTCATGTTTCCTTCAACAGTCATGTAAACATGATCGTCAAATCCTGTTTTTTCCAGCTGAGGCGTCTGTCTAAGCTGAAGCCCATATTATCCAAAAAGCACCTGGAGACAGTGATTCACGCATTCATTACATCTAGGCTTGATTACTGCAATTCACTTCTGTTTGGCGTCAGTCAAGCCACCATTGCACGATTACAACTGGTTCAGAACGCAGCTGCCCGATTTTTAACCAGCACACGCAAAAGAGAGCACATTACACCAGTCTTGGCCTCCCTTCACTGGCTACCGGTTCATCTTCGAATCCAATTCAAAATTCTCATGTATGTCTACAAATCGCTGAACAGTCTCGCCCCCGCCTATCTCTCGGATCTGATACACCCATATGTCCCTCCACGTGCTTTGAGGTCAGAGGATCAGGTACTCTTAATAGTTCCAGAAACTCGCCTTAAGCGCAGGGGTGACAGGGCGTTCTCTGTAGCAGGCCCAAGACTCTGGAACGAGTTACCGCTGCTCATCAAACAGGCCCCCTCCCTCTCGGTTTTCAAATCCCGGTTAAAAACTCACTACTACTCCATTGCTTTCAATGCCAGCTGATTTGTATTGGATCGTTTGATTTATGATCTGCAATGTTTTTATGTTTTTCGTGTTGTACTTCATTGTCTGTGTTGCCTGTTGCGTGTTTGTTTGTCCAGCACTTTGGTGTGGACTTGTTCCTGTTTAAAGTGCTTTATAAATAAAATGGTATGGTATGGTATGGTATGGTATCCCAGAAGAAACATACAAAAACACAACAGTAGGTGGCAGTGTTGGAACATGTTATGAGTAAGAGCGTCAATAACAATAAAGTTTAATAAACATTCTTCATTTTATCTAAAAAAGCTAAGTCTGGTCCTCTGGACATTCAAAAAAAAAAAAAGTACTGAGGAAGTCTTTCGGACGAAAGACTTCCTC
>JBBPBX010012521.1:25087-50323 GCA_038048925.1 Garcialebias charrua
AACAGTTCTGGTATAATTATCTTCCATTCAGGACGAGTGGTTCTTATGGGGACCAAAGCCCGGCCCAGTTGCAGTGGAACATAATTTTTGGATTAGTGGTTAGGAGTTAATTGAAGAGGAGAAAGAGTAAGGGTTAGGAATGCACTGGTAATGGTCAGATCTTTGGTAAGGGTCATGGTTAAGCTACAGAAATGAATAGATGGATTTAAATAACCTTTTTAAAAAGCAATCATTGGATGTACATCTAGGAGTCATAGACTTTTGGGGTCAATCTAGTTCAACATTTCAAAATAAGTTGATCGTAGTCTAAAACTTTGGCATGAACTGTTGTGGGCAATAAACCGTCCTTCAACAAATGCCAGGCCTTTTATTTACTGAGAAATTTTAACAAATTTTAGATTTAAATGCCTAGCTTAAGAACAAGTAGTAAAAGTTTATTCCTAAAATCTCAAGTTTTCTGTTTTCTCTCTTGCTCTGATCCCCCTCTGGCCTCAAACAGACACACACACCTGCACAGCAGGGCAATGATCAGTGATGTGTTAAAAAAAAACTCAGTCTGTCCTAGAAATAACTCTGGTATGTGCGTGGGTATGTGTTTGTGTGTTACATGCCTGACTGAAGATGGTAAAAAAGTAAACCTTTAGCTAAATACCAGTCAATGATGTGGCCCCTCATGCAGATGTTTTTTCCAGCTGAGGCGACTGTCTAAGCTGAAGCCCATATTATCCAAAAATGACCAGGATACAGTAATACACACATTCATTACATCTAGGCTTGATTACTGCAATTCACTCCTGCTTGGTATCAGTCGGACCACCATTGCACGACTACAACTGGTCCAAAACGCAGCAGCCCGATTTTTAACCAGTACAGGCAAAATAGAGCACATTACACCAGTCTTGGCCTCCCTGCACTGGCTACCGGTTCATCCTCAAATCCAGTTCAAAATACTCTTGTATGTCTACAAATCGCTGAACAGTCTCACATCCCCATCTCTCTGATTTGCTACAGCTGTATGTCCCACCACGTTCTCTGAGGTCATCAGACCAGTTGCTCCTCACAGTTCCAGGAACTTGAGGTGACAGGGCCTTCTCTGTAGCAGGTCCAAGACTTTGGAACGAGTTACCTCTGCTCGTCAGACAGGCCCCCTCCTCCCTCTCGGTTTTAACATCCCGTTTAAAAACCCACTACTATTCCGTTGCTTTCAACACCAGATGATCTGTGTTTGAACCTGTTTGCTTCACACAGGTTGGTCGTTATATTTATTATTTGCAACGGTTTTATGGCTATACAGTATTCTGTTTTTACTTCCTTTTGTATGTTGCCCATGTTGCCTGTTTTTTGTTTGTTTGCACAGCACTTTGGTTGGCCTTGTCGCTGTTTTAAGTGCTCTATAAATAAAATGGTATGGGCATGGTAGATGTGGAAAAGTGTTAAAGAGCTGCTGGATCACTGCAGACACAGATGTAAAATTGACCTTTCACCTGCACAACTGTCGTGCCCCGGAAACCATACGTAGGCAATTCTCTGACAGTGCTAAAGTTTGAGAAAATGTTTACAGACACACATGCAAAACAAATTTGTTTTTGTTAGTATCTAAACAAAAAGTGTTTGTGTGTGTTTATGTGGATAAGCCCTGTAACACAGGGTGACTTTTCCTAAACAGTCAGAGTAAAGCTGTTGCGATTATCATGATGTGTGCTTCTGGTGTTTTAGGTTTTTGATTACTGTGTTCTCTTTTTATTCTTCTTTAATTCCTGTGTTTGGTTCTGTCTTTGTTTCTGCTCTAGCCCCGCCCACTCCCATCCGATCCTTGTCTCTATGCACAGGTATTGGTCATTTAGTTCCCTTGGTTGAGTTTGGTTCTTTGGTTCAGCATCTCTATGGTCATTTTCACACCTGATAGTCCAGTAGACTCGGTTCGATTGGGGACCAAAATTCGGAGCATTTGTTTACATTTTCAGCTGATGTGGTTTGCACTGACACTGCACTGAGCCAGTCAAGCCAACCTGTCCCCCCTTGCCTGTGGTGGCACTGCACCAAGAAATACAGAAGGAAACAACATGAAAACCTCTGAAGAAGTCACTGGGCACAACTTACTTCTGGAAATAAAAACAAAAATGGAGTGGCGTCAAATTTTTGTGGTTTTAGGATTTCTGTTTTGTCTGTGGCTCATGTGCCAAACAAACAATGGACTTAGCAAGAGCAGATGATGAGGCAGAAGATCATGGAGAATGTTGTTTTTCACACAAGGTGGCTGACGGCTCCATATGAGGTATGAGAAATGCACGTTAGTTTTGGTTGTATTTACCCAGAATGCCCCGCGCTGTAGTCCACTTCCTGCTTTTGGAGCGGTCTCCAGTCTGCTTGCATTCACACTGCATTCGAACTGCGCCAGAGTTCACTTCAACTGAACCGAAACCTAGCTATTTAGGCAGACCAGAGTTCGCTTTTTTGGTCCGCATCAGAGTTCAATTGCGCATTCACACCTCCCCAAACGAAGCAGACTCTAGACAAACAGACTAGAGTTTGATTAAAGTGGACTAAACAAGGCTGGTGTGAATGCACCCCATGTGTCTGTTCTGGCTCTGTTCTTGTGTCCGTTTACCACAAGTTCTGTTGTAGGTTTGCTGCCATGTCAGCATTTTGTTTTTGATTTAAATCTGTTTTGCCTTCTTACCATCAGTGTCTAGCCAAATATTTCTGGACTTTGGGCATCAGCTACTACCCTAATCATGATGGTGCTGCTCTACAAACATTCCTGACCCAATCAACTAACGCTCAAACTTCTCCAACAGACTAAAAACCAAAAGGTGCATAAAGGAATTTACATAACCAAACTTCACAATATCATCTGCTGCATTTCTTCATGAGCTTTCTAGTCTCTTTCTTCCTACTCTTTAACTCCCCACCTTTGTTTTTTATTTGAAACAGATTTAAAAGCTGGTATCTAAACAACAGTCTGGAGAGTCAGACTATCTTCTACCCAGTTTAGTGAGGCCTTCCGTTGTTGCTACATGTATGTGTTTGATTCTGACTGGCATTTTATTCCAGTGACTGAACCTTTTTCCAATCAGTTATCACAAAAAACAAGGACTCTGACATTATTCTGTCAATATTAATTAAATATTCAACATGATTGTTCTATGATTTGAAGGTTTCTATAAGTTTTATCTGAAAAAAGCATAATGTTTTTAAGAGTACTGTATCACATTTTTTTCCACATGCAAAAAAGTATAAACCAAATTAATTAGGAACTTAACAGAAGTCATTTTTCACTATAGTAATGCTACAAAGTGAACAAATAAAGATAATGTGTTTCTTATTAAACCAGTATGAATAATTATCCTTCTAAACGGAACATATTAAAACGGTTCTGCTCAGATGTCATTTTAAAATAATATTAATAAAAAAAAAAAACGTGTATCCAGAAATAATATTAAATAAAGATAAAGCATGCAAAAACATAAAATACAAGAGCTCTCCTTCTTTAGCTTTCAGTGCATTTTCATCTAGACGTTCGTGACCTCTTGAAATCAGAAGGGTAATTTGACAACATGCAGGCACAGAAGGCAGAGGGTAACAAGTCACAGTCACAGTGTGCTACAGCTCAGTGTTAATCACAAGTGTGAGACATATGGCTGGTAACAGCTCAGGACGCTGCAACATTCATAGTGGGAAATTTTTTAACTTTTGTTAAAAATGAATGAATTGAAATAAACAAAATAACTTAAGGAAGGGATGTTTGGCGCAGCAGTTAGCACTGGTGCCTTAAGTTGCAGCAACATGATTGTGAGTTTCTGTGTGAAATTTGCATGTTCTCCCTGTGCATGCGTAAGTTTTCTCTAGTATCCCCCCACAGTGCAGAAACATGCACATTAGATTAACTGGCTACTCAAACTTATCACTAGGTGTGGACGTGATGGTTGTTTGTCTCGTTCAGCACTGTGATGGACAGGTGACCTGATCAAGGTGTACCCCACCCTTTGGAGGCACCAACTCCCCACAACCATGAAAAAGAAACAAGCAGGTAAATAAAATGGATGAATAGATAAACTTCATGGCATACAATAAATAATCCTAGGAACACAATGAATACATATACAGTAGCCTGGTTAAAACCAGACCCTTGTACTTCGCTTTGTACTGGGTCTGGGACTTGTCTCATAGACAAGGATATCTCCGGTAGATTTTTGACCGGACCAATCAGAGAGCAGAAGGCGGAGTTTTGAACGACGTCGACTGACGTCGTCAGTTAAAATGGCTGCCGCCACGAAGGAATTTTCAAGAAAACAAGGTAAAAAACTATTATTTCTTTGCTGAGAAAAATATATTTCTTAGCTGACGTTATATCAGAAGTGTTCCTGAGCAATCAGAGAACAGAAGGCGGAGTTTTGAACGACGTCGACTGACGTCGTCAGTTAAAATGGCTGCCGCCACGAAGGAATTTTCAAGAAAACAAGGTAAAAAACTATTATTTCTTTGCTGAGAAAAAATAAATATTTTTAGCTGACGTTACAGGTAGTCCCCGATTTACGAGCGAGATCCGTTACAACGAGGCGCTCGTAAACCGGAAATCTCGTAATTTGGAACGGTTGCCATGTCTCTCGTAAGTCCGGAATTTCGCTCGTAAATTGGAACGGTTTCGCTAGCGCGACTACAAACACTCGTTTTTCATCAAAAAACTGCTTATGAGTGCATAAAAATGATCGGAAACGTGTGTCCATATGTTTAGCTAACTAACTGTGGTGAAAAAACACATGAAAACTCAGTATTTTTTGCGTTTTTTCCAAAAATTCGCCAGCTCGTAAGTCTGGAACCTCGTAGATCAGAGCGCTCGTAATTCGGGGACTACCTGTATATCAGAAGGGTTCCTGAGCTTAACAGTTCCTAAATCAATTCACGAAATGGTCAAATCTGCTGGATTTAAATAGTTTCGGTTTGACATTTTCCAAACAGCCTCGGGTGCGCTACGAAAATAAATGATAAAAAATCGAATTTTATCTCAAATGTTTAATCTAGGCCAACAGTCAGTAAAGTAGAGCCATATAATTACACACTGGTAGCAGAAAAAAATATCCACCGAGTGGTTTCTGAGCTATTTATCTGAATAGCCTGGCCTCGCCAGGCTAAACTAACAAAACTCCGCCTTCTGTTCTCTGATTGGTCCATTCAAAAATCTATCGGAGAAATCGTTTGTCTATGAGAGAAGTCCCAGACCCTAGTACAAAGCGAAGTGAAGTACAAGGGTCTGGTTTTAACCAGGCTAATACAGTATTGTAGTTTAAAACTGTGGTGGACCTACCCAGGGTCAAATTAAGGTTTTTGAACTGTCCAGTGATGACCTTTACTGACCTCTCAGTAAAGCAAGACATTTACTACAAAATTATTCATTTAGCTATAATCTGATAACATAGTCACCAATAAGAGACTATTTCTATCTTTGATTTTAGGCTGATGTGATCAAAAGAATAATTTTATTTGTAAGAGCATCAGTACATTTTAATGTCAGATAAATCAAATACTCTGCTTAATTCAAAATGTTGTACATGGAGGATTTCTCCTCTCCTCTCGAACTTGCATGTGAAGATAAAAGGAACACTTTATCTCATTCATTTTAGCTTGAGCTCAGGACAATCTAGACACCCAAAGACTTTTGTTTTTGTCCTATTTAATAATCAAGCTATTATCATTAATAGGTCCCATATGTGATGCTTAATGACGTTGTTTTAATCAAACCAACAGTATTTTGTTAAAGTGTTAAAGCAAAGGAATCAGTTTTATCATAAAATGCTGACATCTGAAACTAACACTTTATCTTTCTGACAAACTAATCTTTTGACCCCCTTTCAACATGTTGATGTCATCTTCACATCAACTTATGATGCCATTCTGCCAATCAGAAAACAACACATTTTCTGGGTCACGTCTCAGTTAAAACCTTCACATCTTACTTCTCTAAGAAGTCTGCTGGAGTAAGCCTCAAACTATGGTCTTCTCCAAAGAACTGATGATCGTCTGGTCAACACGCTAATGACCATGTCATTCAGTTAAAGACTTATAACATGCCAAGTTATAAGCCATCTTCAACAGCTGAAAAGCTCTCTTTTATTGACATTCCTTTAAGGAACGTCTTATCTTGAACAACAGCACCAGGAGCTGCCGTTACTTTCGGTTCGAGTCAAGGCGCACGTCTGGAGACGCTGAGAATGGTAAACGAACTGACCAAACTGGACCGAGGGAGACTGACCATCTTCACGAGGTAACAAGTCGTCAAATGCTTTGCCAAGGGTACCAACGTGTAGCTTTAATCGGCCGGAGAACTGCCATGTTTCTGGTTAAAACACATCAAGATAACTCCCTGACTCTTAACTTTTCTTCCTCCATAAATTTCTCCTCCTAAATCTTTCCCTCTCTATCTAAGCTGGAAACTATTTTAAGCTGAAATGCCCACAGACTAAATATGTTAACATCCAATATTTATGTCTGTTGTGTTAAATTTAAGTTTGCTGACGTATTAATTTGAAAGAAAGTGAAATCATGTCAATCAAGTGTAATGGTGTTAATTTAGTTGATTTATTTTAAATAAATGATAGTGTCTCTTTGACATATCAAACTAAGTTAACGTCTTTGTCACTTAATGGCTTTGTGTATTTATCCATCATAAAGATCACAGAAATATTGGGTAAACTGAAAAAGAACAGAATCCGTGAATTTACTATTCAATCTGAATAAGTAGATTAATTAAGATAAAAAGGAGATCAGTATTAATATTGACCTCCTCATAATTCTTACAAAACAATCATTTAAGCAAAGACTATCCTAACCTATGTAATTAACTGTTGAAGGTGGCACAAAAGCCACCTCAACAACTTAAGAATGCTTTCAGTAGAAAAATAAATATTCAAGAATTAATTTGCCTAGGTAAATAGCTCTACTGAAACATTGTACAGTACATGGTTCTTTTTTGTAGCATGTGATGGACTGCGACAAAGTGAAGATTCAATGCAATCTGGTGGTTTGTTTAGATAGATAACTTTACCAATTGGCTTTTTATGTCTGTGAGTGTTTCTGTTCAGTGCCCTGAGATAACTTCTGTTGTGACTTGGCACTATATAAATAAACTGAATTAAATTATATTGCAGCACAAAGGATTAGTTGTTAGCATTGTTGCCTCACAGCAAGAAGGTCGTGGGTTCAATCCCTGCTTAGACCTGGGGCCTTTCTGTGTGAAATGTGCATGTTCTCCCCAGGTTTGTGAATGTTTTCTCCGGGTACTCCGGTTTAGAGCTGTCATCGGGCCGGAAATCCACGGCCCTACCCTACCCGAGCCCTTAGTTTAATTACCCAAGCCCGAGGGAGCCCGCTGATTTCCTAGAAATCACCGCCCGACCCGACCCTACCCGATTAAAAAAAAAAAAAAAAAAAAAAAAAAACACTACGTTTATTTATTAAGCTTTTACTGCGTTCTCCCACTCAGCAAAAGAACTTGATGTTGTTCTTCTGTGTTTTGATGGAGGAGGTGTGAGCGCGCTGCTCGCGGTGACTTTTGATGTTGAAGCTTCAGGAATGTCAGGAATGCGGCTACTTGTTCCGCCGCAGATGAGAGCAGTGTGCGGACGTGAGCGTGCACCTGACGCACGTCAGCTGGTGAAGCTTGCGCGCCTGCTCTCTGGCTGAGTTGCGCAATTTAGTGGCTGCGCTGCGGTTTTCACCATCTAAATTCACTCTATTAATTATTTCCTCATCAGTAAACTTACTGCCTTATATTCTTTACAAGCAGATTAAAACAATTTTATATTGTGTGCATTTTTATTTAGTTTTGTTTGTGCTGTATGATTAAAAAAAACCACATCAAAGCCCGAGCCCGACCCGGCCCGCGCCAATCAAACGCAAAAATATGGCCCTACCCTACCCGAAGTCGGGTAGGGCTCGGGTAGGGTCGGGCTCGGGCGAAGAAACGACACCTCTACTCCGGTTTCCTCCCACAGAACAAAAACATGCATGGAAGGCTGCCTTCAAGCCCAGGCTTCCCTGGCATATGAGATTTGCGATCTCAACGGAATTTGTCTGATTAAATAAAGGTTAGTAATGAATTACAAGAAAAAAAAACTTTTTAAGGTGTACCGTACATCATAGATGTAGGGCCTTCTCCTACTCTGCTCCTGCTTCATGGAATATCTTACAAAAAGATCTGAAGCTCTTGACCTTGACTTCTCTAAATGGTTTTCAGAATCTGTTGGAATCCTGGCAAAAACCAATGCAGATTTGTTCCTGTCTTTGATTTTATACGTCTACCTTATGTTTTGCTAGTTTTTTGATACTTTGTTTAAAAAAAAATGTATTTCTTTCTTTTGTTTTTTTCTCTTTTTTGTTTTCTATTGTTTATTGTTTATTGTTTGTTTATTGTTTAAGGAAATTCTACCATTGCTGTTCATCGTTCTTTAGTTTTAGCAGGTCGCTTTCGTAAATAAGCCCATGAGGTTCAATAAGATTTACCTGACTAAATAAAGGTTGAATGAAAAAAATGAATGAATGAATAGAGTTACCATAAGTAAGACAACTGGAGGGAGTGTTGGTCACGTGATGCTGTGACTCACTGGAGGGACAGAAGCCATAAGCAGAGAGGGCAATCATTTGGACTTAACATTGTTGTAGATACTGACAAAATAACTCCCTGTAAGGGCTGACTATGCAAAAAAATTACACATTTGTTAATGATAATATTAGAAAGTGTATAAGCTATCTAATGTATATAAAATATATATAATGCAAATACTGTACAATTATGTGTACAGCACTTTGGTCCTGTGGGTGTTTGAAGTGCTCTATAAATAAAGTTGTATGTATGTATGGTATGGTATGGTATGGTATGGTATGGTATGGTATGGTATGTATGGAAAAAATGTAAAAAATGCTACACTGTGTATGCTACGTTTGTACCAATCAAAGAGAAAAGGGAAATGTATCTTATTACAGTCTTTTAATGGGTCTGAACAAATCTTCTTTAGCTCGACTTCAGTCTGTGCAAAATGCTGCAGCAAGGCTGCTAACTAGAACCAATAGAAGAGCTCATATCACTCCTGTTCTGGCCTCCCTGCATTGGCTCCCCGTGCATTTCAGGAGTCATTTTAAAATTTTGGTTTTAACTTTCAGGGCATTGCATGGTCAGGCTCCCAAATATTTATCGGACCTTTTGAAGCCTCTCCGTCCCACCAGGACTTTGAGATCTTCAAATCAAATGCTACTGATGGTACCAAGAACGTATTTTAAAACACGTGGAGACAGAGCATTCCAAGTGATGGCCCCGAGGCTTTGGAACGCTCTCCCTCTGTCACTGCGCAGCTCAGACTCTATCGACTCTTTTAAAAAAGATCTTAAAACGTATTTATTCAGACTGGCTTTTAATTAATTTTATGTATTTTTTCTCTTTTTATTTTTGCTTGTGAAGCACTTTGTGATGTCAATGTCTGTGAAAGGTGCTATATAAATAAAGTTTACTTACTTACTTACTTACTTACTTATTTCATAAGCAGATTTGATCTTATTTACCTCAATGTGAATGTGATCCAACATAACTGAAGATAATTTTCATTCAACATTTATTCATACAGATTAGTCTCATTGAGCCGCGAGGACTCATTTACAAGCGAGACCTGTACTGTAATAATGTAACCGTTTAAAATAAAAATGAGCCTATAAAGCTGATGTAATCACTGTTAGTTATTGAATTGGCTAGTCGATAGTAGCTTTTGTGGCATATATTGTTACACAGAGTGTAGCACTGTGCTGAATCATGCTACAATTTAGAACAAATAAATGGTACAACCTGGTATTTCCTCCAATTTATGTAATATTTATAGGGTGCAAAATATTATTATATGTTAGACTATTTTTAGGTCAGGAGAAGATGGTTAGCCAATGTCAGTAGAGACAAGTTTCAACCTTCAAAGTATTACCAGGTATTCAGTGAACATTTTGTAAATGCAGACTACATAACAGGTAAATTATAATAAACATGTTATTCCAATACTGTTCTGCAATACCTTTTACTTTCTACATAGTTTTTGAGTTGTGTGTGTTATTGACTAACTTTGGATCTACAGCAAACCCTCGACCTACGTCACCCGCGACCTACGGCAACTCAGACTTACGATTTTATCATATTTAATAAAAATATGATAAAAAAATATATATATTATTTTTTTTTTTTTGTGTGTGTTTAAATGTTATTAATTTCATGTGTATAGCACTTTGTTGCAGCTGTGGTTGTTTTAAATGGCTTTATAAATAAAGTATAATTATTAATATTTCGTTTTTATTACAATTTGATCGTATTTACGCAACTTCCGGTCGTTTCCGGTCGCCATTTTACAATTGTCTACTGCGGTCAATGGAGCTCTAGACGCTCCTGTCAGCTGGCTTTAGAGGACCGTGTGTCCGTTCAGGGTTGCCTCATACGGATAAATTTGCTGGAAACACTCGGTCAACTCTGTGGACGTCTCAGGCCCGGAGGAGCAGCCGCCGATCGCCCCGTGATCGCTCCAACAACGCCGCCCGACATGCTAACGACAGCAGCTAACAGAGCAGCTAACACAGGCGAAGACACCGAGCCGACATGCCGCGGAGGGGCCATCTGCGGCCGGGAGCTCGCCGCAAATGTCCGCCTGGCAGTCGGGGGACACCGAGCTAACGCGGAGATACAAAGCCGACAGCCTTTTTGAATGAACTGACATGCTAACCATTGCTGCTAATGGCGGGGCCTAACCGTAGCTAACGCCGAGCTTGTTTTGGATGGAGGATTATCGCGGAGAAACGGCTTTCAGTAAGTTTTTTTTTTCTGGCTCCAAATGTATGAAGTTAAGAAGCTAACAGTCATTCTTTTAAACAGTTTTGACCACGTGTGTGCGTGTGGAGCGTAAGGAAGCTGGGGGAGCTCGCACCCGAGCTGATGCTAAAAGACGAAGGCAGGCTTTGACCAGCTCAAAGTAAGACATTATATTTTTTATTTATTGTACAGTACTGTATTCATTTACTGTACAGTTCTGTGCATGTTCATGGCCTAGTATGTCTGCTTGTTCAGTCTCATGCCATTAAATATGTGTGCGGCGCTCCGTTAGCGGTATAGCCGCGACCTATGTCAGAAACGCGGACCTACGACAGGCAGGTGTTTTTGGTCCGCGAGGTACGACAACATCGACCTAAGTCACACACGTAGGTCCCAATCCCTGACGTAACTCGAGGGCTTCCTGTAGTTTAGATCATCATTACTTGTAAACGATAGGTTTTCCTTTTATATCAGCTAGCTGTTTAACATGATGGTTGAATAATTCATTATCAATTCTATTAAATTATTGTAAAAAAAAAAAAATTAGAATTTGTGATACAGATCCCGTTGAGCTTGCTGTTGATCAAATAGTTGCTTTGTCGGTTGTGAGCTGTTGCCCTCTTTGGCTGCCATCTTTGCTCATCCATGATGTCACAGATGCGAGCATTGGACGGTATAGAGCGTGCTCTCTAGTTGTCTTATTTAACTCTATGGTGTACACTGGTTTAGGAAACAAGAAAATAAGTGGCTCCAGAAACGGAGCACCATGTTTAAAAAAAAAATCTTCAAGCTCACCACAAGAAGTCTAGTTTTACTTGGTAAAACATATTTCTGCTCAGCTGGTTGATTGCTTAAACATAACACCCTTGCCATCCTTGAATAAATAAACTGAATTGAATTGAAACATAATTTTAATACTCTTTTTGCATTTTGAACACCTTATTTGATCCAGAAAACACAACCAAGAATATGGAAAAGGGGATAAAAGAAAAGAAAAATGGATGGAATACGTTTAAAATATCACAAAACTACTTTATGCAGGGAGCATTAATTTATTATAGATTCTTTCACGAAGCGTCACAAAATATAGTCACAGAAAGGAACATTTTTACTGTTTCCATCAGTCTGATATTTTTTCCCAAAGATGGTTTTACTGGTTCTTTGAGATCAAAAGCCTTGAGAAAACATTCCTGGTGTGTTTTGCCTCCATATTTTCTTTCACATATAACCTAATAGTTCTACTCCTTTATTTCTTATTTGTTTGCTTATTGTTTCAAATGACACAGGAATTATTTATTTAGATCATTTTACAAAAACAAGGAAATTTGGAAGAAAAATAAACGTTTGGTTCTTCTTGCATTACCACTTTGGAATTGTGTGTATTGTATATTTTATGTGTTGAGAAAACCCTTGGATAATTCTGTACGGTTGTACACTCTCACACACAAACACAGACATGCTTGTACAACACAATGAGGAAACTACAATCTTCAGCAATATTTAAAACTCAACTCTGACTTCCAGGCAGGATGCTGATTCATATGTGCTTAAAATATTCAAAACGGAAACAATAGGTGCACTGTTTTCCTATTTGTCTGTGCATGTGTGTGTGTGTGTGGAGTGTGTTTTTAATAAAGAAAGAGATGGAGCGCAGTTCGTGTGTCTGTGCTTTGTGCAAAATTTGACTCTGTTCTGGCTTCTGTTATTCATCACTTCTATGGAGATAGCTGCTTCCTGCACAATTACTTCCCATGTTACAGGATGTTAATGAACAATGCTGGCGAGACGTCACTTCTCTGAAAGGCTGTCAGGTTACTCCGCCCTAGAACTAGTTATAACCATTAAAATGTTACTGCCTATTTGCAGCCAGGAGATGACCTTTCTGCTTAAAAGTTTATAGCTGCAGCCTTGCAGTAGTTTAAAAAAAAAAACTACCTTTTGGGACCATGATTTCCACTTTTTCAAACATGCATAAACTATAAGTGCTTCCATTTAAACACAACTTTTTTTTAAAAAAGCAAGTTAAATTTGTGTTCATATAAAAACAACTAAATATCTTCTTCTTTGCTTCTTTTTCAATTTAAAAACAGATTACAGCAAACATCTGCTCAAACTAGTTTTATGGAAATGACCCCCGTTTAACAAAATAAAGATAAAGTTACACAAAACAGCTGTTTAATCAGGCTGTTTTGAAGTCTGAACACAGTGATGACAGGCAAAGTCAAACGCTGAGTTTGCCTTTGGCTGCACTGACGAAGATGATGTCATTGTTTTGCTAAAGATATATTTCCCAAACACTGACCCATCAAGTTTTTAATTAAATCTCGTGCAGCCTAGAAACTGTTTTTAAAAGCTTCAGGGTGTTAACTAATGCAGGTCTGATACAGCGCCGCTCTCAACGTGCATCCTGGTTGATCTGCTCACACGCTTTCTCAGCTAGCATTAATATATAGCATCACACGGCCAGACATCACCTGATGAACCAGTATGCACTGTCTAAACTGCATTACCTTAGTTTGACAGAGTTGCATTTATTATTAACAAATAAGCTCAAGTTGCATAAAAAATGCAATAAAAAGTTTCAACTATTGTACATCTGATCTTACAGAGCAGAGTGTCAGCTTATGCATGTAAAGATATAAATAAAGAATGTAACCAACCCCTTAAACTTGAACGCCTCACCAGTTTTGGTCACCACTGTTTTCCATATATTACAGTGGATTATATAAGCGTTTGATGCATTGCTGGCGAGCTAAGATTCTTGGGAGTTCAGAGATTGTTGATGTTCCTGTACGCTTAAATATTAATCATTTACCAAAACATTAACCCTCTAAACATGAATTTTATCCCATCCCATTAGCCTTGACCAAACATGAATACTGGTAGCTCGATGGATTAGTGGTGCCTCACAGAATGAAGGTTCTGGGTTCAATCCCCGAGGTGGACCTGGGGTCTTTCTATGTGGGGTTTGCATGTTCTCATTGGGTTTCCTCTTATAGTCCAAAAACTTGGATGTTATGTTGCCTTCAGGACCACACTTCCCTTGCAAAAGAGATCTGTGACCCCCTGCTTGAATAAAGGTTAATAAAATAATAAATATATTATCATGTCCTGTGAGATTTCAAATAAAAAGGCAGGTTAAAGTGATGCGTTTTGTTATGGTTTCTGTCTCTTAATCAAAGAATCATTATTGGAGCTAACACTGGCTGTGAAGAAACTGAATTAATTTTCTTCTTCTTTAGGCTTCTCCCCTCTTCAGGGGTCACCACAGCAAACTAACTGGCTTGATGGCCTTCCTGACACAACCACAGACCACCGAGCTACCACAGCCCTCTGTGTGGAGCAGAGAGCTGTCATTTAGGGCGCTCAGGGAGGCAGATGGGGTGAAGTGCCTTAATCAAGGGCCCAAAGTGGGGCAAATTAGGATGCAGGCAGGTGTGAGTGCTTCACCTTTCCCACCAACATTTCTTTATTTGTGTTGTCAGTCCAAGGAGTCGAACCCATGACATTCCCATCACAGGCTCGCCTTCTCTAACCTCTGCACCACCACATAGGCCATGGCCACAAAGAGACAAACAACCATTCACTCTCTCACTCACACCTAGAGACAATTTAGAGTCACCAATCAGCCTAACATGCATGTTTTTGGTCTGTGGGAGGAAACCGGAGTACCCAGAGAAAACCCACACATGCACAGAGAGAACATACAAACTCCACCCAGGAAGGCCCCTGACCGGGATTCGATCTGACAACCTTCTTGCTGAGAGGCAGCAGCTCTACTGAGCCGCCATGCCGCTCAAAAGAAGACTAATACAAGATCATGCAGTTTTGTAGTAACTTGCCACAAACAGTGAGGAATAAGTGGATCAATTGTATAGCAAACTAAATGGGTTTTATGAGTAATTACTTGAGGACCTGCACTGAAAGATTAAATGTGGCACTGCACTTTGTTCTGAGCAGTCGGCAGCAAAGATCATGAACGCAGACAGAAAAAGGGCATTTGCCCCGGAGAAATAAATTTATTTGATATTGCTCATCAAGAGTGAACTTTGATATTCCCAGCTCTACCTCCAGGGCTGCTTGTTCCCTTGACCGTGCTCTCCTCCTGTGAGGACAGCATGCGTGCTCCCATCATCCCACCAGAGCTGTTCGCCCGGCCTCCTGGGGAGCGTAAGTGCGAGTGTGTTTCCCGTTTTTCATGCGTCGTGCAACACGTGTACATGTGTCTACGAACTGAACTTGGCCGGGGCTGTGTAAGACAGACCACTTAGCTGACATGTAGATGAAGCACACCAAGTTCCTGAGATCTCTCTGTACGTACCGGTACCTCCTTTTATTTTCTCCTCTCAAACCCAGTGGAGTACATGACGAGCACCAGAAAAAAAACAGCAAAGTCCACTAAATTGTGTCCTTGAAACAAAAACAACGCTGAATACTGTGAAAACTACTTCAAATGGGGAACAAGTTGCTGACTCCAATTTCTGACATTTGTTGGTGTTAAGCTCAAAATCTTTTATTAGCAATGCTAGTCAGTTATTCTGGTAGCAATACAAAGTTTTTTTTCTTGTAGAAAAGTTTGTTAGTGTTTCTATTTTGATGGCACTTTATAGAGTATCTCGGATATTGTTTTAAATAAAGTTAATACTTGTTTTACTTATTTAGAGCATGCAAAGTTTTATTTAATGTATATGATGGAAACCATCTGTTGCATCAACATTTGTGTAACCATGTTCTGACTCAGCCAAAACCCTGCTATAGCAACGAGTGCTGTAAACACCTCCTTTCCAACACACACTGAACACAACAATGGAACAAGGGGCCTTCTGGATCATCTCTTGGATTAACTGAATGTCACAAGGGTGTTGTTCTGCGCCAGTGGCACCATCAGAAGTCCCATCATTATGATCTAAGCACACATAATGCAGGGCATGAAGGTGGACAGGGAGCGTGGCTGTGCTGAAAGATCCGAGAAATTAAGAGTCTTGACATCAGCACTTGACGTCTTACGAAAGAAGGGCATGATCAAAACTCTGCAAAAGGTTTACTTTTAAAGGTCACTGAGGAAACGGATTGCTGACAGTAACTGCTGCATATTGCACAAACCAAATTACTGGGACATCTTTGCGTTGAGCGGCATTTGACAGTTGTGTTATGGTAAAAATCCCATTCATCTTTATTTCTGGAGCTGAAGCAGCTAACGGCTGCCGAGGCACACCATGTCTCATAGTTTTCAGGCTTGTCATTCTTTATTCTTTTTTTTTTCATCCCGCAGCTACTGAAGGATTTTGTCAAAATGTCAAAACAGTTAGAAAATGTCAAGCCATCTGTAATAGCATGGGTAAGATTACAACACCTGAGCCAAGGACCTCAGAATACTAAATCCAGTGTTTGAATGTTTAACTGGGATTCATCCCCAAATTCTTTTTTTTTTTTGTGCATTTCAAAGTAAACTATTTTAGCTAATTCATACTGTAAATTATGCACAACTGATGAAAACAGAATGTTATTTTCCTTCTTTCCTACATTTTTTTTAAGCGCAGCTCAGAGGGAATTATTCTTAAGCTAATTAAAATGAATGGATTCCCACAAATAGAGCAATTATACCAAACAAATGAGGAGTATTGTTAATAGCTTGGGAATGGTTTAGTTTTTGAGGTGGCGATATAACAGTGAGTACACATTCAGTTTAGCTGCACAGAAAACAAACATGAAAGGTAAAGAATGAAGATGTGCATGTTTTATGAGCATGACAGCTTTATGGCAAAAATGATTACAATGGGAAGATCTTGGAGTGTTGGAAAGAAGTAACAATTCCATCAAGACCAAAGTTTTTCCTTTAGGTGGTCAAGTATGGAATAGATTTATTATGTATTTAGAAATTTGAAAAGAATTCTGACTTTTTTTTTCTTTTTTCTTTTAACTAGCTTACCAAGAAAATAAGAAGAAAAGAAAGCTTGTGAGGCAAACTTGGCATTAGTGGGTCTTATTTTGTCTAGATGCAAAGCAAGAACATCATTACTGTTTGCATACTGAAATACAGATTGAAGTTTTTTTTGTTTGTTTTTTGGTCTTTTACATGCTGAAAAACTAAACGCATTTAAACACAATTATACAGAGACTTGTGTTTTGTGTTTGATGGATTTTACCGTATAGTTTTGTACATTTCCTCTTTTACAGTTTACAAATAAAGCAAAAAATGGAGAGAGAAAGAAAACAAAACAGGAATCTGTCTGGAACTTTCCAGACAACGCACAAACATCGACTAAATGTCTCAGATTCACAACAAAGTAACACAAGTTTTTTTTTTTAATGTTAACTGTTGGTCTTACGTTCTCTCTTCTGGACAATCTTTGTGAACATATGTACCGGACCACCCTCAAAACACGTCACTGAAAACCTAAACGGTGAAGTTTTCTGTTTAAACTGATTTTTTTGAAATTTTATTCTTGTTTGCTTAGATGAGTAGATGTTTTGACTTCTCTGGACATTTGTCCGGTCCACTCAGTAAATATTTACTCATTACTCAATTAGCTTTTCGCTGGATGTACCAGTCTGACTGCCGTCCGCATGCATTTGAACTCTGAAGACCTTTTGTCCCATTCAAACCCATAAAGGCCGCATCAAACAGAAGAAAACATCACGTCCATCTACAGTGATGTCAGCTAATATAGGCTGATCCTCAAGGACCTCGCAGTAAATTGCTTGTGGCGTTTTATATAGTAACAAACACTTGGAATTAAACAAGCTTATTCATACAAAGTGTTTCAAATGGTCTCCTTGAACTTCTTATGTGATTCAGCCCATAAAAAACAAACTATTATTATTAAGTCTGGCCGTGTGTACTGACCAATGTGAGGTATGCATCACCATCGTATCAACAAGCACTGTGCCAATAACAAATGATGAGCTTTGACCTAAAATTAGATTAATATTAGCATTAATAGGTTTGTCCTGGAAGCTGAGCGTCTGCTCAAAATGTAGCAGAAATACTTGAAAATAGTTTGACAATTTTTACGAGTGAGCCTAAAATAGCATGTTTAAGTTTCTGTAAATGTTTGTGGTTCTTATCATGATTTGGTGTTTAGTGGGGGGGGTCATAGTGACAGAAGGTACGCTCTCCTCTAAAGGTACATTACTGAAAAACATGTTGTTCCGAGCTCATTATGTGTACTTAGCCTTTTGTGTGTTTCCAGCTCCAAAACGTACATTTAAATATTATTGCTTAGATATGGCTTTGTTATTCTTCATAGGATTTCATTGGAGCCGACAAAGTATTTTTGTACAAATTGAACAGAAAAAGGACATCCAGATTAACCCAAACAATATTATATAACCGTGATGCAGTCTGTTTTATTCTTATGTGCGTCTGAATCAAAGGGGCTTGAATGATTGAATGCTTTAGCGTTTAAATTTATGCCAACTTATTTCCATTCCCAAAAAGCATTTCAATTACCGTATTTTCCACCATATATGTTGCACCTTTTTGCATAAATTTGCAAGTCCTGCGATTTATACATCGAAGCGACTAATTTTTTTTTTTTTTAAATCATATTCATAACGCAATTTTTGACTGACACTTGAAATGTTCATTCATAGACATGGACCAGTAAACATTACCAGTTTCAGCCACTAGAGGGCCCTTTAGGCTTTTATATGTTGTTCCTCTATCCTGCTACAACACAGAAATGTTCACTTAGAGGCAACTGAGAAAAACTTAACACAAGTAAAATGAACCCCAAACAGAAAATTCTACTTTGCAGATTACAAACTGCAGGTAATAAATTATGCAGCACGGAGGCGGAGGATCCCCCCTTGCGGGAAAAATGCCCCCCGGTTGTAGCTGGCTCCCACCAGGTGCATTTCCGCCATGGCTACAGAATCCAAACATGGATTTGTGTTTTTTCTCATTTTATTAGACAGTTTTGGACTGATGCAACTTATACGCCGGAGCAACTTGTACGGCGGAAAATATGGTAATTCAGTTTATTACAGTATTGACACAAAGCAGGAATTCATCCATCACACAACTATTAGTAAACACATTAAAACTGTTTTCCCACCAGTGCTCGTACAGAGCGTAGATACTGTATTTATTCAGATTTTAAACAAGCGCTCAGACCTCACAAACAAAATATTTGACCTGCTAAAGCTGACATTGTTGAGAGTTAGAACCATTCATGCGTCAACAACAAATTCGGTGTGGCGGTGCACTCGGCAGCTAAAACAAGAAAACTAATCATGTGATGACTGGAAAAAGAGAGATTTGAGGCTGTATACAAACTAATAAGGCCGTATACAAACTAATAAGGCTCACTTCAATAATCTGACGATAAAACATAAGCAATTTAAGTTTATTATTGACGTGTGATGCGAAAATTTGTTTTTGTTCTTAGAATTTATGTTGAAACAAATTAAATTAAACTAGTTAAATATGATATTTGGTAACTAAATTGTCCCAAGGTATGAGTGAGAGTGTGAATCTTTGTCTCGTTTGTCTCTATGTGTCCCTGTGATGGATTGGAGACCTGTCCTGTCCCGCCTCTCTCACAATGACTGCTGGAAATAGACATTAGCTTCCCACAATCCAGAAAGGACAAAAGTGGCCAATTAAACTCATGAATAGAAAATGACATGACTTTTTAAACTTCTTATACTGTATACAAAGTATTTCACTTAAATGTCACTTGATTGAACTTGTTTTACTTGTGACATTAAGGTGTCCGTATAGAAGCAAATCGTGATTTGACCTTCTTATTTAAGCTTTAGCTGTGCAGGCTTATAAAACTTGTTTTAATTAAACCTGAAATAGTATTCTGAAACTTAATAAGAGTGTGTCTGATAACCCTCATTATCAACTGATGCTTAATAGTCATAAGAATTTTGCATCTTGTGGAATATAGGTCCTTCTAAAAAAATTAGCATATTGTGATGAAGGTAATTATTTTCCATAATGTAATGATAAAAATGAAACTTTCATATATTTTAGATTCATTGCACACCAACTGAAATATTTCTGGTCTTTTATTGTTTTAATACTGATGATTTTGGCATACAGCTCATGAAAACCCAAAATTCCTATCTCAAAAAATTAGCATATCATGAAAAGGTTCTCTAAACGAGCTATTAGGCCCTCAATATGCCCTCAATAAGTTTTATGCACGTTTTGATGATCCAAACAGGCCAGCTAGCACCAGACTCACCTCATCACCAGATGAAGAGCATCTCAGGGTGTCCGCAGCAGAAGTGAGAGGCAGTCTCAGAAAGATTAATCCTCATAAAGCAACCGGACCAGACAACATCCCAGGGAAAGTTCTGAAGGAATGTGCGGACCAGCTCTGTGAGGTGCTGGCTGACATCTTCACCACCTCACTTGCACTGGAGTCAGTTCCCACCTGCCTGAAGACCGCGACCATCATCCCAGTCCCAAAGAGCTCCACAGTGACTGGTCTGAATGACTATAGACCAGTGGCCCTCACCCCGATAGTCGCTAAATGTTTTGAGAAACTGGTCATGTCCCACATCAAGGCAACCGTCAACATCAATGAGGACCCTCATCAATACGCATACCGTGAGAACCGATCAACAGAGGACGCCATTTCTTCCGTGGTCCACACTGCTCTCACCCACCTGGATCAGAAGGACTCATACGTGCGTCTGCTCTTTGTGGACTTCACATCTGCCTTCAACACCATGATCCCCCAAACTCTGATAGACAAACTATCTACACTTGGACTAAGCCCCTCTATTTGTAACTGGGTACTAGACTTCTTAACAGACAGACCACAGTCCGTGAAGATCCACAACTTCTCCTCCTCCACCATAACCCTCAGCACTGGCTCTCCTCAGGGATGTGTGCTGAGCCCCCTTCTGTTCACTCTGCTCACATATGATTGTACAGCCACACTTCCAGGCTGTCATATTGTTAAGTTTGCAGATGATACAGCGGTGGTGGGATGCATCACAAACAATGATGAGTCCAGCTACAGACAGGAGGTGGAACACCTGGAGAGCTGGTGCAAAGAGAATAATCTTCACATGAATGTGAAGAAGACAAAGGAGATGATTGTGGACTTCAGAAGGAACAAACACACCCATGCCCCACTGAAAATAGGTGGGTCTGCAGTGGAAGTGGTCTCCAGCTACAAATACTTGGGTGTACACATGAATGATAACCTCAGCTGGAGCAACAACACCACCAGCCTGATCAAGAAAGGTCATCAGAGACTCTACTTCCTCAGACGGCTGAGACGTGCTGGTCTGAGCAGCCCAGTTCTCACCTCGTTCTACAGGTGTGCAGTGGAGAGCGTCCTGTGCTCCAGCATCAACGTGTGGCATGGAGGCTGCACAGTTGAAGAGAGGAAAGCTCTGCAGAGAGTGGTGAAGGCTGCACAGAAGTCTGTTGGAGTCAGTCTCCCCACAATCACAGACATTTACACCTCCAGATGCAGGAAAAGAGCCACCTGCATCATGAAAGACCTCACTCATCCAGCACACTCACTCTTTGCCCCACTCCCCTCAGGACGGAGGTTGAGGAGCATCAAGTGTAGAACCACTAGACTGAGGAACAGCTTCTACCCTGAGGCTGTTAGACTCATGAATAAAAAAATAAAAATAAACACTGCAAAATATCACATCATACTGATGCTGATCTGTTTTCTTGTTGCGCTGTGTTCATCTGTGACCATCTGCTCATACAAACTCATGTTCGTGCTGCTGTTTATTCCCACTATATTAAGCTTAGTGTATTACTAGTTGATGTTTTTCTTAGTTAGTTCTAGATGTTATTACTGTTTTTCTCTTGCATTTGTTGTTGGATGTAACTGGGACCCCGTGTACATAATCTCGTTTTCATCACATGTACCACATGCGGTGCAAATGACAATAAAGACTCTCTGACTCTGATATATAATAATAATAATAATAATAATAATAATAATAATAATAATAATAATAATAATAATAATAATAATAATAATAATAATGTCACATTTTTGTCATCTGTGTATGTTTCCATACAAGACGAAATTTGACTCTGCATTTAACCCAATCACCACCAGGTGGGGCAGTGGGCAGCTATAGAAAGCGCGCCGGGGAGCAATTGGGATGAGATGTGCTGCTCAAACACACCACAAGTTATGCCGTGACTGGGGTTCGAACCTGGGTCCTTCGGGTCCCAAGTCGGTTCCCCTGCCACTACACCATCTTGGCCCATATATATATATATATATATATATATATGTATATATATATATATATATATATATATATATATATATATATATATATATATATATATATATATGTATATATATATATATGTATGTATATATATATATATATGTATGTATGTATGTATGTATGTATGTATGTATGTATGTATGTATGTATGTATGTATGTATGTATGTATGTATGTATGTATGTATGTATGTATGTATGTATGTATGTATGTATGTATGTATGTATGTATGTATGTATGTATGTATGTATGTATGTATGTATGTATGTATGTATGTATGTATGTATGTATGTATGTATGTATGTATGTATGTATGTATGTATGTATGTATGTATGTATGTATGTATGTATGTATGTATGTATGTATGTATGTATGTATGTATGTATGTATGTATGTATGTATGTATGTATGTATGTATGTATGTATGTATGTATGTATGTATGTATGTATGTATGTATGTATGTATGTATGTATGTATGTATGTATGTATGTATGTATGTATGTATGTATGTATGTATGTATGTATGTATGTATGTATGTATGTATGTATGTATGTATGTATGTATGTATGTATGTATGTATGTATGTATGTATGTATGTATGTATGTATGTATGTATGTATGTATGTATGTATGTATGTATGTATGTATGTATGTATGTATGTATGTATGTATGTATGTATGTATGTATGTATGTATGTATGTATGTATGTATGTATGTATGTATGTATGTATGTATGTATGTATGTATGTATGTATGTATGTATGTATGTATGTATGTATGTATGTATGTATGTATGTATGTATGTATGTATGTATGTATGTATGTATGTATGTATGTATGTATGTATGTATGTATGTATGTATGTATGTATGTATGTATGTATGTATGTATGTATGTATGTATGTATGTATGTATGTATGTATGTATGTATGTATGTATGTATGTATATGTATGTATGTATGTATGTATATATATTAATTTTATATGTATATATATATATTAATTTTTTTATGGTGTGAAGAGGATGGTTGTGAGGTGAGAAGGGAGGCCATCTATAAAGGGGGGAAAAAGGGATAAATAAGTTGTTCAGTCTGTTCGTTCTACATCTGGGCAGCAGATAACTGCGTCCAGATGGAAGCAACCTGAACTCACCATGAAGTGGTGATCAGGATTTGCCAGAATATGTCTGAACTTGTTCACTGACCTCTGCTTCTGTAGGTCCATGAGGTTCTGTAGGGCTATGCCAGCAGTTTTGCTTCACATCCTGAGAATCCCTGAGATTTTGTTCCAGTTTTTGCATGTCAAAAGTCCAAACCGAATAAGTTCTCTCTCGTAAATGAGTCTCCGAGGCTCAATGGGGTTAACCTGTCTAAATAAAGGTCGAATGAAAAAAAAAAACAGATGAAGGTAAAAGTTAAAAGAGACTCAACAAAATATGAATAAAACATGTTTTTAATCTTGCCTTACAAGAAAGAAATAAAACTCCTGCAGCATATACGTCTAGCATCATGCTATAAGTTGAAAGATCAAAAAGGAAACCTCTGGAGGTTGACAGACATTTATCATAACACCTTCAGCTAAACTCTTCCAAGTGAAGTCAGTTTTTCATGATCAAACACTGTCCAGCTCAAAAAGAAATCACACAAAAGGAAACACTACCTAAAATCCGTGTGTGATCTTCAGTGGAGCAGCTTCTTATAGACTTTATAGCCACTCTTGTTTCATGCTGAAAAGTTTGTTTAGTCTTTTGAAGTTTTCAGTCTCAGCGGTTGGCGTCTTCTTTTACACTCCTGTTATTTTCCATTTATCTATAGGAAATTGAACTCTGTCGACCCAGCAGTCAAGAAAAATTAGGGCTCACGTTGTGCTATCGAACAGATGAGGAAGAGGACGTGGCCATCTATGTCAGTGAGGTGAGTACAGGAACTCCTCTGTTGGACACTGACAAACATTTCAACGGTTTAACATCACGTTTATCATCACAACTGTTTACATAAATGGTAAATGGAGCTTACTTATATAGTCCTACCGGGAGCAACTCGGGGTTAAGTGCCTTGCCCAGGGACACAACGAGGTATGCAGTGACCGGGGATCAAAACCCGGACCTTCTGGTCCTGAGCCGGCTGCCCTGCCTCTACACCATCTCTGCCCTGAACACAGAGTCATGAACAGAGAGTCATCTTTCACACAGTTGGACTTGTTGCACTGTAAAGTTTATCCTGAATCAGTCATACCAAACTCCAGCTGTTGTGGGGGTTTATTGGATTATTCAGTTGGCTGTAATATGTGACCTCCATGCTAAAAGTCACTGCTGTAATAATGTTTTATATACCCAACAGCTACATTTTATGAATAAACAATAGATGCTTTATGTCTCATACTTGTAAGAATGTCCAAAGCAACATGTGTTGATAAATCATATGTGTTTAAAATAAAAAATAAAAACTATATAAAATTGTTTTAATGCATTTTATGTATTGGTGCCTTTCAAAAAAACTCAAGGACACCTTACAGAAATATATTATAGTTAAATCATACAAATACAAAAGATAAAATAGGCAAATTCAATTCAATTAAAAACTACTTTATTAATCTCAGAGGGAAATTAAATGTTGTTGTAACTCATCATCCTGGTTTCATTAAAGAGTTGTTCTAGATGCTGATGGTTTTGGGCAGGAAGGAACAGATCTGAAGAAGCCTCTGACTGAAGACACTGTTGTTGTATGACAGTCTGATGAAGAGGAGGCTGAGGGTTGTCTATAATGTTCTTCATTTTATGAAGAATCCTTATTTGTACAATAATCTCCAAAGGTTCTAGATCTAGTCCCCAGAACTGAGCCAGTCTTCTTTATGAGCTTGTTGATGTTTTTGAAGTCACTTGTTCTAGTGCTGCTCCCCCAGCAGATGATGGCAGAAGAGACAGCACTCTCTACAACAGACTTATAGAAGATATGCAGCATCTTGCTGCAAACACTGAAGGACTTCAGCTTCTTCAAGAAGCAGATTCAGCTCTGTTGAACCCAAAACCTCTCTCACGGTTTGATTTGGTTTTATGAATCATACAGCACAAATAAAACTAAATAAGTATGTACAATATAAAATTGTGTTAATCTGCTTGTTGAGGAGGAGGCAGGTCCAAACGGCCAGTTTAAAGAGGTTTAAAAAAA
>JBBPBX010012522.1:0-15065 GCA_038048925.1 Garcialebias charrua
ATTAGTGATGCTCTGTATATACAAGAGTGTTCTTTTTTTCACTCTTACTGCCTTTAAATAAGTTTCTTTTTGTCTTCCTCTGTGCTTCTGTGTCACAGTTTGTTTGTGCAACACTGTTTTTAGGTCACCACGATATCAAACAATGTTGCACTTACAGGTCAAAATAAACTGGAGAAACTAACGCTGAGAGCTGAACGGCTGAAGGTGCCAAAACTGAGCTGGTAAAAGAAGCAGAATGCTAGCTAAAAAGTAAAAGTAGCAAAAGATTAGTCAAAAGCTAAAGCAGAAAAGCTTAGCTAAAAGTAGCCAGTAAGTAGTTAAAAGTATCAAATGGTTAATTAAAATCTAAAGTAGCATAAGGTTAGTTAAAAGCTAAAACAGTAGCTAAAAGTAGCCAGTAGGTAGTTGAAAGTATCAAAGGGTTAATTAAAGCTAAAATTAGCAAAGAATGAACCAAACGCTAAAGTAACAAAAGGTTAGTTAAAAGCTAAAGTAGAAAACAGTAGCTAACAGTAGCCAGTAAGTAGTTGGAATTATCAAATGGTTAATTAAAATCTAAAGTAGCAAAAGGTTAGTTAAAAGCTAAAACAGTAGCTAAAAGTAGCCAGTAGGTAGTTGAAAGTATCAAAGGGTTAATTAAAGCTAAAATTAACAAAGAATGAACCAAAAGTTAAAGTAAAAAAATGTTAGTTAAAAGCTAAAACAGAAAACAGTAGCTAAAAGTAGCCAGTAAGTAGTTGAAAGTATCAAATGATTAATTACAGCTACAAGTAGCAAAGAACGAACCAAAAGCTAATAGCTAAGGTTGAAAAATAGGCAAAAACAAAAGGCATCAAAAGGCTAGCTAAAAGCTAAAAGTAGGATAACACATCAAAGCAATGTTTTTGAAGGAACTGAGGATGTCAACGTGTTTCCAACAGAAAATATTTGTCATGAATTTTACCCATCTCCTCAATGAGCTGAATGTTTGGATATATGAATGGATAATATTGCTTAAAGTATGCAGAGGATTGCAATAAAACATGAAAATATATTTTTTTAAATAGCAGGACAACCATGTGTGTTTTCTTTTAGTTTGATTTAATTGTAAGTTAATTAACTCAACAGGAGTTTCTCTCTGTTGTGATCCGATCATAGACTGTACATTAAAACTATCGGGACAGGAGTGTGTCCGTGTACATGTAAGTGTAAGTGTGTGTTCGTGTTCCATTTTGTCCTGTGCTTTTAAATGTTTCATAGCACAAAAGACATGATGGGGACCCCCAGGGATGGGGCATCTGCCCACCCAACCACAAGTTGAATTATACATGATGGCGGAGGAGCAAAGTGTGGGACTGTGTGTGTGCAACTATCTGAAAGTGTCACTTGGTGAAATTGTTTTATTTCATATCTTCACTCGTGTATCTTTAGTGTTATTATGCTCGTAGCTCAATTACCGTATATGAGATTTACTCATCGTTAAAGTGAGCTTGTTTCATATCAAACGCCCTGAAGTTTTTCCAACAAGCCGATACGTTAGAAAGTAGCTAAATTACTCCAAGGAAGTTTACTCAATAGCGTCTTTGGTTACTTTGTACTTATTGGGTGCTAAAACAAACCAGTTGCCTAAAGGTTTTTTTGTACTTGCCTCTGTCGACTTGCACTTTTGTCTGCATTTACTATGTGGTTGGTTTAAGAGTAAATTAGGTACTCGGTGTTAGTTTTTAATTTAACTCTGATTTTGATTTAAAGAATATATTTTGGGATTGTTGAAAAAGTTACAGTCTGCATAACTTCTATAATAAATTACCAACCTACTTTTGTTCATAAAACACTTGAAAACAATAAGGCTGAACAAAGAGCTGTGCAAT
This sequence comes from Garcialebias charrua, assembly GCA_038048925.1. NCBI lineage: Eukaryota > Metazoa > Chordata > Actinopteri > Cyprinodontiformes > Rivulidae > Garcialebias > Garcialebias charrua. Next base: position 1,851 of record JBBPBX010012522.1, read on the forward strand.
AAAACAAAGGGTATAGACTAGCCGAAGAACACTTGTTTTAAGACATTTTCAGTCAATAGTTTAGTACAATAAAAATAAAAACTTAAAGACCGTGTAAAGTGAAATTAAATGTGTGTTTTTAGTTTGTCACATGGCATAAATATGTGTTATTAATCACCCATATAAATCTGACTGATTAAAAACATTGTTTACCTTATAAAATTAAGTCTCAAAAATCATGAAAAAACATGATTTTGCCTTGCCCTGGAACGCTGGGGGCGTGTCAGTGCGTGGGCGTGGTTTCAGCGCAGCTGCGCTCGTGTCCTGCCCCCTGAGCTGACTGTGTGGAGAGGCAGGCAGCAGAGCCAGTAAACCTGCTCTGTTTTTATCTGAGTTCTGTCTGTAACAGCAGCTACTTTTTCCAAGAGTTACGCTGTTTTTGTAAATAGTTTTCTTGTGTGTTTTTAATCTGGAATGAATAAAAAAAAAAAAGAGTTGTACCATGCGGGAATTGAACCCGTGGGGTTTGGGACGGAAGGCAAGCGCTTTATCCATTGACCTATCCAGGCATTACAGATACTCGGTATAAAACCACGCGGTATAAAAACACGTTATGATTTGTACGGGTGCCCTGACCATTGCGACATCCAGGGAAGATGCACGAACGAGGCATAATTGATTAGCTAGCTAACAATGAACAAAATATCTATGCTATTGCTATCTGATGCTATCTGCGATTCGCGAGTGAACGGCTCCACCCATGCGAAGAACAATTTATATGACTGGAGCTGCAGGGGGTGGGGCTATACTAATGAGGACCGCGTGACGAAACGCGGTCCCGTTTAAACCACGCCTAAAAAATCCTGAAACAGACATATCTTTATACACAGTTTCATCTATAACTCCAAAATTAATTGAGCTACAATTTTGAGACTTTTTACTCATTTACAACATTACAATTATGACATTTATAATGTTTATTTAAGAAAATATTGAAATTCACTTTACACGGTCTTTAAGAAATGCTTTTTTTTTTTTTTTTTGGTTTAAATACAGGACACTGTGCAGACCCTGCAGCTTCTTCCACATTATATAAATGCAGGGAGGCAGGATGGAGTCCAAAATACAGAAACACATTTTTATTGACCATGAAGACCTTCTTAAAGGCCTGATTGGACAATCGCAACATAAAAAATCACGAGCTGCCAAAAGCCTTGATGAAGTCCATCAGTTTTAATTTTAGCTCACTTTTTTTAATGCTTATTCTAAATGTGGAGCACCAACAGCAGTTTTCTTACTACAAATTATAACTTTAGCTTTAGCAAATTATTACATCTACAAACAATCCATCCCATGTATGATGTGCTGCTGTGAGACTCTGCCTCCCAACTGAGTTCACATCTCGTTTTGGCTAAATATAACAGCCGGATAAGCCTCAAGCTAAAGACAAAACAAACATTTGACATTGTTTATTTTTCTAAATAAAAATACAAACAGGGAAATAAAAGATGAGGCAAAACATCACAAATTAACCAAAGTTAAACGAACAATGTTTTTTACTCCGAACAAAGAACACCAAGGCTGGCTTACAGAGAACGTGCTGACCCGCTACAAACCTGGTTTGATTCAAAACAGGAAGAAAAACAAACTAGACAAACAGAAACAAACATTTTTTAAAATAAACTCAAAAGGGAAGAAAACAACAAGAACATAGAAACCAACAGTAAACAAGATAAAATGAAAACATAAGGACAACTGGGTCATTAAAACGTATTTTACTTGCATCAAATTGTGTATTTGTATAAAACTTGCACTTATTAAACATCAAATCAATTTGTGCTATAGTTTATCCATCACAGTTAGAAGTACCGTATTTTTCCGGAATATAGGCCGCAGCTTTTTATCATTTTTGCATGCCCTGCAACCTCAGGTGCGACCTATTTATGGCTTTTTATAAAATAAGCTGATTTGTAATCATTTATTAACAAAAATTAAACTGAGACACACTCTTACAATAATGTCAGCTAACAAATATATATTTTTAGGTGTTTATCCTGCTAAAATTATTCATTTATTAAAGAAAAGTTCAGCTCAGACACATATTTGCTATAATTTTTATCAAACAAATAATTGTTTTTAAGTGTTAATCTTCTTAAAAGCCTTGCTGTGCGCTCCTGTGGCAGACATTTGCAGCAGAGCTAAACACGGTCCACATTTTGACGTAGGTGCGACCTATATTCAGGTGCGACCTATATATGGATTTTTCCAATTCTTTGGCAATAATTGGACAATGCGACCTATATTCAGGTGCGACCTATATACTTTTATGCAAACATGCAATGCAACTACAGTATAAAACAATCCTTATAAAGAACAATGTTCACATAAATAAGAGTCCTAATATTAAACCATCATGTAGTCATCAAACATGCAGTTAGGTTAATTCTACACTTTGAGTCTTTCTACTTCAGCTAATAAAAGCCTCCATCTTGTCATGCAAATGAGGCTGCCGTTAACCTCAATCAGCGAGGTCGCTGAGCGCGCATCAGTCCAACACCTCCTTGAGTGCCGAGCAAGCCTCACAGAGTCGTCTCCTCCCGGCCGTCGACTCACAGGTGCAGTGGTGGGCAACGCTAATCAAAAAATTAGTTCCACAATTTCTAAAACGCTTATTAATTTTTTTAGGTCCACAATTTCAAAAGCACAAATGTCTTATGAAAATTAGGGGAAGCTAATCTAATCCGCTATTTATATTCGACAATTGGTAGCCGGCAGCGTTATGCAATATTTGCACTACACTGCCAACTGAAAAGTAACTAAAATGATCCTAAAAGGATGAAATTACAAAAATCAAAGGATTTATTTAATACTTTACGTACATATATTCTATTCGGCCACGAAATTAACAAAAAAGAGAATGATCTTTTAATCCCTAAGACCACTTTTAAATCTCAAATACACGGGTGTGTCGCCACCGCATTTATACATAAAAGTAACCCAAATACATAAAACTAACGACTCACCGTCGAGTGGTTGACACAAAACACACAATAAAATCCTCCGGCCGCGTTAATTTGGCTTGAAACAGCGGGGTTCTCTGCGGATTTATCCAAGTAACCCAGCACAACCAGCTAGCCACAGAGTTAGCGTCCAGTTCACCTCTGACCCGGAAGATGTCAAGATTCTATAGGTAGTCAACAGATTTAATGAAAAGTAACTAAAATACATAAAACTAACGACTCACCGTCGAGTGGTCGACACAAAACACACAATAAAATCCTCCGGCCGCGTTAATTTGGCTTGAAACAGCGGGGTTCTCTGCGGATTTATCCAAGAAACCCAGCACAACCAGCTAGCCACAGAATTAGCCCCCGAGTTCACCTCTGACCCGGAAGATGTCAAGACGGTGAGGGAGGGGAAAAAGGCAAAACAAGCAGCTACGGAGCCAGCATAAGAGCCTCTAAATAAGTTTATTCGTTTTTACTGATAGATAATTAGTTATTAGCGGTACTGCATTTTAAATAAAAATAGCACAAATCCGCTTATGAATTATAAAAGTTAGTCACTCCGCTGTTACGCTGACAAAAACGTTAGGTCCGCTGTAAGCGGATTAGCGCATTAGCGGTCCCTAGAGTTCATATGCCCACCTTTGCACAGGTGATTATTGAAATCAGAGAGGAAGAGGACCGCAAGAATCTGGTAGGTGTTGGCAAGTTTTATGCAGAACAGGGATAGTCAACAACAAAGTGTGGTGTCATACCCTTTTAACTAAAACACAAATAAATAAAAAAACACAAAAACCCTGGCTAAATAAGGATGTCCGCACCCTGCTGGCAGCCAGGGACACTGCATTCAAGTCTAAAGATACTGAGGAGTTGAGAAAGTGCAGGAGAGAACTGGATGATGGCATAAAGAAGGCCAAAGCCGCGTATGCACAGAGGATCGAGGGACAGTTCACCTCACATGATCCAAGGAGCATGTGGCAGGGCATCAAATGCTTAACAGACTACAAGGGCAAAAGCAAACAATGCCCCAGGGACCCATCCCTGCCTGATGCCCTCAATAAGTTTTATGCACGTTTTGATGATCCAAACAGACCAACTAGCACCAGACTCACCTCATCACCAGACGAGGAGCACCTCAAAGTGACCGCAGCAGAAGTGAGAGGCAGTCTCAGAAGGATCAACCCTCATAAAGCTACGGGTCCAGACAACATCCCAGGGAAAGTTCTGAAGGAATGTGCGGACCAGCTCTGTGAGGTGCTGGCTGACATCTTCACCACCTCACTTGCACTGGAGTCAGTTCCCACCTGCCTGAAGACCGCCACCATCATCCCAGTCCCAAAAAGCTCCACAGTGACTGGTCTGAATGACTACAGACCGGTGGCTCTCACCCCGATAGTCGCTAAATGTTTTGAGAAACTGGTCATGTCCCACATCAAGACAGCCGTCAACATCAACGAGGACCCTCATCAATATGCATATCGTGAGAACCGATCAACAGAGGACGCCATCTCCTCCGTGGTCCACACTGCTCTCACCCACCTGGATCAGAAGGACTCATACGTGCGTCTGCTCTTTGTGGACTTCACATCTGCCTTCAACACCATGATCCCCCAAACTCTGATAGACAAACTATCCACACTTGGACTAAGCCCCTCTATTTGTAACTGGGTCTTAGACTTCTTAACAGACAGACCACAGTCCGTGAAGATCCACAACTTCTCCTCCTCCACCATCACCCTCAGCACTGGCTCTCCTCAGGGATGTGTGCTGAGCCCTCTTCTGTTCACTCTGCTCACATATGATTGTATAGCCACACATCCAGGCTGTCATATTGTTAAGTTTGCAGATGATACAGCTGTGGTGGGATGCATCACAGATAATGATGAATCCAGCTACAGACAGGAGGTGGAACATCTGGAGAGCTGGTGCAAAGAGAACAACCTTCACATGAATGTGAAGAAGACGAAGGAGATGATTGTGGACTTCAGAAGGAACAAACACACCCACACCCCACTGTATATAGGTGGATCTGCGGTGGAGGTGGTCTCCAGCTACAAATACCTGGGTGTACACTTGAATGATAACCTCAGCTGGAGCAATAACACCACCAGCCTGATCAAGAAAGGTCATCAGAGACTCTACTTCCTCAGACGGCTGAGACGAGCCGGTCTGAGAAGCCCAGTCCTCACCTCGTTCTACAGGTGTGCAGTGGAGAGCGTCCTGTGCTCCAGCATCAACGTGTGGCATGGAGGCTGCACAGTTGCAGAGAGAAAAGCTCTGCAGAGAGTGGTGAAGGCTGCACAGAAGTCTGTGGGAGTCAGTCTCCCCACCATCACAGACATTTACACCTCCAGATGCAGAAAAAGAGCCACCTGCATCATGAAAGACCTCACTCACCCAGCACACTCACTCTTTGCACCACTCCCTTCGGGACGGAGGTTGAGGAGCATCAAATGTAGAACCACTAGACTGAGAAACAGCTTCTACCCTGAGGCTGTCAGACTCATGAATAAATAAATAATAAGAATAAACACTGCAAAATGTCACATCATACTGATACTGTACTGATCTGTTTCTTGTTGCTGCGTTCATCTGTGACCATCTGTTTCTTGTTGCTGCGTTCATCTGTGACCATCTGCTCATGTTCGTGCTGCTGTTTATAATGATGTTTTTCTACTACATTAGGGCTTAGTGTATTACTAGCTGATGTGATGTCTCTCTTAGTTAATCCTAGATGTTATTATTGTATTTCTCTTGCATTTGTTGTTGGATGTAACTGGGACCCTGTGTACATAATCTCGTTTTCAACACATGTACTACATGCGGTGCAAATGACAATAAATTCTCTCTGACTCTGACTCTGAAATACTGTATACAGTTGAGTCTCAGGGAATTAGACCTGCAACTTTGTTTCTTCAACCTATTTACTGTTTGATTGTCATTCACTGACAAAAGTGATCACAGAGCAACGTTTTTCGCCTATTTCTCTGCGTGTGCTTGTTTTTTTGTACCATTCAAGATGTCCACCACAGCAAAGTAATCTAAGCTAACAGAAACTGCTATAACTTGATCAGTTTAATAGATACTGAACCGAGATTTGGTGTGGTAGTAGCCGAGACTTTACCCAAACTTACACCCTGATCATGAAATGATCGTTGTGGATCTGCGTTTTAGATCTTTGCAGTTAACTTTTGGAATCAGCCATCAAATTGAAATTTACCGGTAATAAAACTCAACAAAGCTGGGCACCGCTAATTAAAAAATTAGTTCCACAATTTCTAAAACGCTTATTAATTTTTTTAGGTCCACAATTTCAAAAGCACAAATGTCTTATGAAAATTAGGGGAAGCTAATCTAATCCGCTATTTATATATTTCTATATTATATATAAGGAGCCAAGATGGTATAGTGGTTAGGGCGTTTGACTTGGGACCCGAAGGACGTGGGTTCGCGTCCCGGCCACTACACACCTTGGGGTGTCTATGAGTGCACACCTAATTCTCCAGCTCCCCGAGCGCCCTCTGGCTGCTCACTGCACCACCTGGGGTGGTTGGGTTAAATGCAGAGACGAATTTTGTCTGTGTATGGGAAACATACGCAGATGACAGACAAACACATTATTATTATTATTATATATATATTTATATATAGCCGGCAGCGTTATCAATATTGGCACTACACTGCCAACTGAAAAGTAACAAAAATGATCCTAAAAGGATGAAATTACAAAAATCAAAGGATTTATTTAATACTTTACGTACATATATTCTATTCGGCCACGAAATTAACAAAAAATAGAATGATCTTTTAATCCCTAAAACCACGTTTAAATCTCAAATACACGGGTGTGTCGCCACCGCATTTATACATAGTAACCCAAATACATGAAACTAACGACTCGCCGTCGAATGGTCGACACAAAACGCACAATAAAATCCTCCGGCCACGTTAATTTGGCTTGAAACAGCGGGGTTCTCTACGGATTTATCCATTAGTAACCCAGCACAACCAACAGGCAGACACAGCGTTAGCGTCTATAGGTAGTCAACAGATTTAATGAAAAGTAACTAAAATACATAAAAATAACGACTCACCGTCGCGTGGTCGACACAAAACCCTCAATAAAATCATCCGGCCACGTTAATTTGGCTTGAAACAGCGGGGTTCTCTACGGATTTATGAAGACACCGAGCGCAGCCAGCTAGCCACAGAAGCCCCTGAGTTCAACTCTGACCCGGAAGATGTAAAGATGGAATAGTCCATTTTTAGTAGGGGGATAAAGAAATCGACCGTTTTTTTATTGCGTATTTAATGAACGTTTTCATCGTAACTATAATTATTTTTATGTTAAATGTATATTAACAAGCAGGATCAATGTTAGTTATGTAGGTGACTGCACGGGGCGAGGCGGGGCCGGGGCCACTGCTGAAATGGGACCCCCAGGCATTTACCTACATGGTCTGTTCTCAGCTCTGCCCCCCTTCCCCTCACACCCTTCCTCCTTTCTGCTGTTTACGGTGGGGAAAAAGGTAAAACAAGCAGCATAAGAGCTTGTAAATAACCCAAAAAAGCTAAGTCTGGTCCTCTGGACATTCAAAAAAACAAAACAAAACAAAGCAAAAAAACAACAANTTTCTCTGCGTGTGCTTGTTTTTTTGTACCATTCAAGATGTCCACCACAGCAAAGTAATCTAAGCTAACAGAAACTGCTATAACTTGATCAGTTTAATAGATACTGAACCGAGATTTGGTGTGGTAGTAGCCGAGACTTTACCCAAACTTACACCCTGATCATGAAATGATCGTTGTGGATCTGCGTTTTAGATCTTTGCAGTTAACTTTTGGAATCAGCCATCAAATTGAAATTTACCGGTAATAAAACTCAACAAAGCTGGGCACCGCTAATTAAAAAATTAGTTCCACAATTTCTAAAACGCTTATTAATTTTTTTAGGTCCACAATTTCAAAAGCACAAATGTCTTATGAAAATTAGGGGAAGCTAATCTAATCCGCTATTTATATATTTCTATATTATATATAAGGAGCCAAGATGGTATAGTGGTTAGGGCGTTTGACTTGGGACCCGAAGGACGTGGGTTCGCGTCCCGGCCACTACACACCTTGGGGTGTCTATGAGTGCACACCTAATTCTCCAGCTCCCCGAGCGCCCTCTGGCTGCTCACTGCACCACCTGGGGTGGTTGGGTTAAATGCAGAGACGAATTTTGTCTGTGTATGGGAAACATACGCAGATGACAGACAAACACATTATTATTATTATATATATATATTTATATATAGCCGGCAGCGTTATCAATATTGGCACTACACTGCCAACTGAAAAGTAACAAAAATGATCCTAAAAGGATGAAATTACAAAAATCAAAGGATTTATTTAATACTTTACGTACATATATTCTATTCGGCCACGAAATTAACAAAAAATAGAATGATCTTTTAATCCCTAAAACCACGTTTAAATCTCAAATACACGGGTGTGTCGCCACCGCATTTATACATAGTAACCCAAATACATGAAACTAACGACTCGCCGTCGAATGGTCGACACAAAACGCACAATAAAATCCTCCGGCCACGTTAATTTGGCTTGAAACAGCGGGGTTCTCTACGGATTTATCCATTAGTAACCCAGCACAACCAACAGGCAGACACAGCGTTAGCGTCTATAGGTAGTCAACAGATTTAATGAAAAGTAACTAAAATACATAAAAATAACGACTCACCGTCGCGTGGTCGACACAAAACCCTCAATAAAATCATCCGGCCACGTTAATTTGGCTTGAAACAGCGGGGTTCTCTACGGATTTATGAAGACACCGAGCGCAGCCAGCTAGCCACAGAAGCCCCTGAGTTCAACTCTGACCCGGAAGATGTAAAGATGGAATAGTCCATTTTTAGTAGGGGGATAAAGAAATCGACCGTTTTTTTTATTGCGTATTTAATGAACGTTTTCATCGTAACTATAATTATTTTTATGTTAAATGTATATTAACAAGCAGGATCAATGTTAGTTATGTAGGTGACTGCACGGGGCGAGGCGGGGCCGGGGCCACTGCTGAAATGGGACCCCCAGGCATTTACCTACATGGTCTGTTCTCAGCTCTGCCCCCCTTCCCCTCACACCCTTCCTCCTTTCTGCTGTTTACGGTGGGGAAAAAGGTAAAACAAGCAGCATAAGAGCTTGTAAATAAGTTTATTGGTTTTTACTGATAGATAATTAGTTATTAGCGGTACTGCATTTTAAATAAAAATAGCACAAATCCGCTTATGAATTATAAAAGTTAGTCAATTCACAAAAACGCTGACAAAAAGTTTAGGTCCACTGTAAGCGGATTAGCGCTTTAGCGCTCCCTAGCGGTCTGGCGCCCACCACTGAAACTCAAGAAGTAATCGTTGGATGTACATCTCTAACTGATGACCTTTGGCTAGAGATGGCCAGTGGCCACTATGACTGATCAGCCTTAGCCCACATAAGAAATGTTTGTACCTCAGTGCATTTTACAGATATTCAGCTGAAATTTGCTGTGGAAGTAGCTGGAAGTCATTCACAACACATACTTCAAGCTCTAACAGAATATGTTGGATAATGGAATGTGCAGAGTGTAATTTCCAAGATTTGTGACCGTGCCATTTCTCAACTTCAGATGATCGTAGTCTAAAATTCTGTGACGAAAGGTGGTGGGTGACACACATTCCCTCAAGAGATGCTGGGCTTTTATTTATGCTATGATTTAATTCTAAGTGGTTGTGTTAAATGATCATACAATCATCTCATCGCACTGACTGTTCTTCTGTTTTATACAAATACACTTCCCAGCAGCAGCTAAAAAGACTTCAGGAAAAAAAAGAAGTTTTTTTTAAACACGTTGCAATAAACGAGGCACATAAGCCACAGTGATGTGCTTTTTCATCCACTGGTGAGTTTCTTGTTGCAGAATTCCCCTAAAATTTGCAAGTCATCATACCGAAAGCTTGAGAGATCGTTATAGCATTTAATGATTAGCGAGTGTCATCACATGTAGGTTGTTCAGTTTGCCTCTTTTGTATAACATTTGATAAGTTATCTTGTAAAGAGTCTTTGATTAATAATTCGTTAGTTGTCTTATTTTTCCCGAATGGGGCAAGAATGGTCACCTTAAAGCCAACACGCGCTCAGGCCCTGTGGGCGACTGATGTCTTTCTGAAAATAAATAAATAACTGGAGGAAAACCATTTTTTGTGGTTTGTGTAACAATGCCAATCCCTGTTTCCCCCTTGTCCAGCAATGAAAACCATTTAAATGTCTCCAGTAGATTCTGTAGATGATGAGTTTGCAACAATTAGGTTTGCCAAGCCAAATTAGGTTTGACGATCAGCTGCCTTTTTGGTCCACGTTGCGCCCCAAGGTGCTTTGGCCTCGTTAACTCGTTTGTCTGTGTGTGAAACTGTGAATTCCACGAATCCCTTTATTAGCAGAGAAAGAACATATTTAACCGTTCATGGCCTTTGCAGGCAGCCCATACGGTCTCTGTCTCAGTGAATGAGACACTTGTTGGACATTTCTAAACAATGTTTTCTTCCATGACTATATCTGATTTGGGAAAAGTCTGGACTGAATTCCCAAAAGGAACTTTTTGACACTCATTTATTAGCATATCAGTGGCTTGTAAAAGCTAATTATCAAACGTTGGCAGATGACATTGTTAGATATTTAGAATTACTGTTACATGTTTATGGTGCTTTTACTTTTGGGCAAATTTTTGCACTTTGTTTACAAATACTGAAATTTTAGTTTGTATACTGTATATATAATATGGCTGTGGCCATTTTGCATTTTTATGTGGCAACCCAACTGTCGATAGTGGCCTTTCTTAAGTCAAATAAATGCCAGCAGTTACAGAACAACCTCATTAAAACTAATTGAGTTGGTAAATTGGAGCCTGAGAGCTGGGGGTGCAGTTATGTTTGTGTCTGAACCTGTTACACATGCAGTTGAAGGAGTTTATCTTTGGGAGCGCACAATTTACGGTTTTTATCACATTATACCCTTTAAACAGAGATTTTTAAAAAATCTCATTCATAGTTTATTTTATATTTCTGCACTAGTAGTAATATAGTAGGGTTACTACGTATCCCATGCTTTAAATTGTACCCATTTCCAGACTCAAATGTGCACGTTTTATCAATTTTTGGCATAGAATCTACTCATTTTCTGTAAATGTACCATACAGATTGTACTGACGATGAACAGTGGAGAATAACTGCTGAGCCACAGGGATTAAATCCTCTTTGATGTAACATGAGGTTTATTTTGTAAAACTAGTTCAGAGTAAAATGAAACAGCACATCAGCTGGACAGCCTTGTGACTGGCAAGTTACATTCTTAGGTGAAACATGTGCCAAACAGCCTGCTTTGATCCGACATGTTTAACTTTTATTTTGCTCACAATGGCCCTCATGCACGAACCGTTCGTACGCACAGATTTGTTCTTAAACTGTGCGTACGAGTGATTTAGGATCATTTGTGGCATTCAACAATGTTTTCGTATCCTACGATTTTTTTCAGATACGAACAAAATTTACGAGTGGTCCGGACCTGTCGTATATTTTAGGAGCGTCAGTCTGCTGTCATCCAGACGGAATTTCTCCACTAATAACTTCATATTTCGTTATTTAGAAAATATTTAGAGTTTAAAAAAGTCACGCACCACAATTGTTTTTGACAATAGGTTCTGTTTGAAGTCGAATTATAATTTTAAATGTAATAATGACTAACGGATTAAAGTATTTAAATTAAAATCAATTTGTTATCAATGCCGTTTTCTAACACTACAATATTAATATGAAGATCTCAAACTGAAACCAACTTAAATTATGAATTAATTTAAGTTTAATTTGTCTCGGTAACGCAGACTTCGGTAACGCAGACTTTACATTGACCTCCTCCTGTTGCTGTCATAGAGCTCAGATAGCTCAATGAGTAGAACGTTGCGTCGCAGTTCCGAACCTTATGGGTTCAATTCCCACATGGGACAACGTTTTTTTTTCTCCTTTTAATTCATTCCAGATTTAAAAAACACAAGAAAACTATTTACAATACAACAAGAAATGAAGCATAAAGTCTTTTTAATCTGGAATGAATAAATAATCTAAAGAAAGAAGGAAAAAAATAGTCATCCCTTGTGGGAATCGAACCCACGAGGTCTCGATAAGCGGTGCAATGCTTTACCCAGTGGGCCACCAGGACGCGTGTATATTTTAAGGTCCACATTTCTTATAAACAAACATTCTTTGGCTTTAGTTGGTCATTTACTCCCATGAGTGACGCTGCTAATAAGGACAGATTTTCTTTTCTTGACCTCAGAGAGCAGAACTTCAATCTCCGCACCGGTAGAGTTCTTCTTTTTACTTTTCGCTGTCATTTTATGAACGAACACGTTTTGCCTCTGAGGCAGGAAACGTAGCCTTATATGGTGTTTTGAGGGGTGGGAATTATGTAAATAACCTCTCCGCGTGCACGCGCAGGTGAATAGAACAGGTGGGATTCATCATAGTACGCAGCTCATTTACACACTTTTCCTGAGGATAGAAGAGTTTGTTGAATCTGACGTGGCATGTTCGTACAAACGCTTCGTACGAACAAAAGTAGGAGGAATTTAGGCTAAAAGGATAGGATAAAAATACGAACATGTTCGTGCATGAGGGCCAATTTTACTATGTTCACCATTGTAGATACCATTGTAGATACATGGGAAGCACACTGAGCTTTTTTTTTTCTTTTCTTTTTCTGAAATACAATTTGTGGCTTTTAGAAAATAGATTAGGAACATAAGTCTGCAAACATAAATACTTTCAGCGCTCTGTTTTTCCTTATTAAACCAGACATATACCGTAAAGTAATTTCCATACTTTTTGACTATAAACCCTGCTATATGACCAGCGTTTCAACCACATAAAATGAAGCGTTTATCTCATTGGTAATTATTTTTAGGTCCTAATTATCAACAGCTCTGCTCATTTGTGCTAATTTGCTGTGGTCTTTCAAGTGTTTTTGTTTTTATTTAGCTGATTGTTCTACGTGTTTGTAATCTCACTCCAGTAGTGGCACTCCCAAAAAGACAAAACTCGGACCTGCAACCAGACGTCAAAGACCTTCAGATTGTCAATTATCTTTGATATCTCCAGCCAGTTTGAACTCAACTGTAGTAGAATCCTCCATTAAAATAAATAAA
>JBBPBX010012522.1:15148-36346 GCA_038048925.1 Garcialebias charrua
ACAATGGTCAATATGGCCCTTTCCCAACTTTTTCCATACCACTCAAAAGGCAGACATTTAGTCTTCGTCCGTTCGTAAACTTTTTCTTGTCCCACCCATAGCTTTTCATCCGCTCAAGATAATTTAATAAAAAACTTTACACTTCTGCAATGTCTTTAAATGAAGCGTCACATGTAGCTGTCATCACCTTTATACTCTACCTCCATACTCTACCTCCTCATGATTCTACTTTTGATCTTAGTTGATACTGTTATTGATTTTACTTGTTTTATTGACATTTAATTCTGTTGCACTTTGTAGCACTTTGAGATTTTCATTAATGAAAAGTGCGTTATAAATTTAATTCATTATTTATTATTATTTATCACGCCTAGCTGCAAGGTCAAGGTCATAAAACAAGGTCAAATGTTATACATGGACTGTGATCATCATCACATCTGATCCGCTCAAAATGAAACGATACACATATGGATCATCGCTAGACAAGAGGTCACTTGTCCTTCTCATTACTTCCACTACAGTTTCAAGGTCAACAAGCAAGGTCAAATATCAAATGAGGTCTTTGCTCTTTCAGGCCACATCTTCGAATCTATTTGTTTTTTTGGTTGCTCCCTTCTTCAGGGATCGCCACAGCAAACTAACTCTCTCAAAGAGTTGGCAATTGTTTTCATGCCAAATGCCCTTCCTGACGCACCCACAGACCACCGAGCTGCCACAGCCCTCTGTGTGGAGCAGAGAGCTTCCAACTAGGGCACACGGGGGAGCAGATGGTGGAGGTTGAGAGCCTTGCTCAAGGGCCCAGAGTGTGGCAAATGAGAGTGGAGGCAGGTTTTGGATACTTCAGGTTTCTCATCCAAATTTTAATGTTGTCGTTTTGGGGGATCAAACCAGTGACCTTCTGATCACATGCTCGCCTTCTCTAACCTCTGCACCACCACCCCTAATTTATCAAAACTTGATACAAAAACAGTCACAAAACGAATTATGTACTTGTCACCTCAGCTTCAAAGTCAAGGTCACAAAACAAGGTCTTTTCTTCTGATTCATTCAAACTACAGTAATTTAATTAAACTTGATACTCGTACCTTCACTAGAATGTACCATCGCATGTACCCTTGTCATCACCCCTGTTATGAGATCTTGGTCACAAAGCAAGGTCTAATGACAAACAAGGTCTTTGCTCTTCCAGGCAACAGTTTCGGATCCAAAATAGTTTTTCAAAACGGTGCGTAGATGCATCACCAGTTGCATTTTTTTGAGCTGATGTGTGAAATTAATTCCATTTTGATGTACAAGGTGGCATTAATTCATTGTGTGGCTTTGGCTTTACATAAATTCAGGGGTGCTCTGCAGTGATCCCACATTGGGGATGGGTATCTTGTGTTGGTAATGGGATAAATGTTGCTTCTGTCGTATGGCCACAAAACGAAAGTGAAACACGAAAAGCAACATTGCATCATTCCAGTCACGATTAATGAAAAATACTTTATGTTGCTCAATTTTAATTTTGTTAGGAAATAATTGGTCCATTGTTATAGATTCCTGCATTGTGTAGATTAGGGCATATATTGTGCTGTATGTGGTACCGTATTATCCGGACTATGGGTCACACCGGAATATAGGTCGTTTTGTCCAATTATTGCCAAAAAATTGGAAAAATCCATAAACGGGTCGCACCTAAATATAGGTTGCACCTACGTCACAGCCGACGTAACGCGTCATCCACCGCTGACGTGACGCGTCACCGCTGAGACAACCCGGAAATGTGGACGAGTGTTTAGCTCTGTTGCAAATGTCTGCCACAGGAGCGCACAGCAAGGCTTTAAAGAAGATTAACACAGTAAAAACAATTATTTGTTTGCTAAAAATTATAGCTGACATTATAGCACAAGGGTTCCTGAGCTTAACCGTTCCTTAATAAATTCACGAAATGGTCTAATCTAAAATATACATGGAAATAAAACTGAAGCTAACACGAGACGAGTCCGTCTCTAAAACAACAAATAAAAAAATCGAATTTTATCTCAAATGTCTCATACAGGTCAACAGTTTGTAAATGAAACCCATATAATTACACTCCGTAAGCTAAAAAAATATCCGCCGAGTGGTTTAGGAGCTATTTTTTATAATATACACGGAAATAAATCGAAGCTAACACGACACGGTTGCGTCTCTAAAAACACGAATAAAAAATGAATTTTATCTCAAATGTCGCATACAGGTCAACAGTTTGTAAATGAAACCCATATAATTACACTCTGTAAGCTAAAAAAATAAATGCCGAGTGGTTTATGAGCTATTTATCTAAATAGTAGGTATCTATTTATGGTAGCTAACCGCTAACAACGAAGCTAAAATAACATTTTCTTTTTATCTCAAACATCTCATAAAGCTAGTCACTTGTAAATGTCCATACAGTGATTAAATTCTGTAAGTTTGATGAAAATCTGTCCAGTGGTTCTTGACTTATCTTGCTAACAAACAGTTAACAAACACAGCAAACGCTGTCGCTGTTGACCCCGGGGGGTCATTGTGTGTGGTCCCTGGTGGGGTTCGTCCGGTTCTTCCCCTTGGTCGGATCTGGGGAGTGGACGAGTGGCTCGTCCTGTTCGGGTGGTCCTGGGGACTCTGGGCTCGGGGTCCTTCCTGGGGTCTTGGGCTTTGATCGCCCTTTCGTCTGTCTCGGGCTTTGGGGGGACGGATCTCTGATGCTTCACAATCGCTACTAAATGTTCTATTGGAGGAACCTTATTCACTTATGCATGCTCACAACCACACACAAATGGATGCAGGGATGTATATGTAGATATATGTAGATGGGTATATAAATGAATATAAATATATATGTATGTATACTGTATATATATTTGTAGGTATGGGTATGTTTATATATAGAAATCTAATGCAAGGTCATGAATATTATCAGTCTTTATGCTTGTATGTTTCGTTGCTGTGTTCTGTCATGTGCTTTGCAGGATTGTGGACGGAGGTTTGGTGTGTTTGCCTTGTGCTCTTTTTGTGGATAATTGTTGTTTTGTTGTCTCACTTTCTCTTTTCTTTCTTTCTCTCTATTAAAAAATAAAAAAAAAAAAATAAAAAATAAAATACATATTGGAGTGAGAGGATGGCTATAAGGTGTGAAGGGAGGCCATCTATAAATGGAAAAAAAAAAAAACACAGCAAACAGAAGTTACCTCCAGAGCAGGACGCCGGACAGCGACAGAGTCAGTCCGAGCAGAGGAGGCTTTTTTCGGACACATGAGCTGGAAACGGTCGGTGGACTCTAGAAAGTGGTACTGCACCATTTTTTGCCAAAATGAAAAACGGTCATATCTGAGCCAAAAATTGGTCTAAAAATATGGGAAAAAATCCATAAATAGGTCTCACCTCTCTATAGGTCGCAGGGCATGCAAATTAGGCAAAAAACGCGACCTATAGTCCGAAAAATACGGTACTCGTGTTGATTTGTGTTACTGTTCTTTCAGCATTTGATCTTATGAGATTCACAAATCATTTGGTTTAATACATTTTACACAATGTTGGATTTTTCCTAAATTGAAGTTGTATAGACACATTTCTTTGCAGTTTTTATATACTTAAATAAAAATACAAAGCAGTGGGTGGAGCTGATAAACGGTGCTGAAAATGATTAATAAGAAGGTGCTCGTTGAAACAAGAAAGGGAGAGCTCCTATTCTTCACACTAGGCCCCAGAACAGCCTGGGTGAGTCAGGATTTCATTATCCTCCATCCCTCTGTGATGAGAGGAAGAAAGGCGGACGTGAGAGAAAGAAAGAGAGGGAGAAGAGAACAGAGGAGGGGGAAATAAAAGAAAGAGGCGTTTGATAGAGCTGTGTGGAGACCGTGTGTGAATGAGCGAGTGAAGGGCAGCCATTGTCTTGCCTCGACCTCAATTTGGTACTGTACGCTCCTCTTTTTACTGCACTGTCTCGAGCCACAATGCCTCCTTTCTCCTCTTCTCTGCTCCCTCTCTCTTAAAGAAATAGGGGGATTAGGGCCCACTGAGGGGAACTTCGTGTCCAGATTGCCAACTATCATGACTCCTCAACATGTGACGGGAGGGCGACAAGATGCTCTGAGATTTGTATACATTTTCTCATTTTTCCTCCTATTTGAATTTTACAAAGCTAAAACAAAAAAACAAAAGGAATTTAATAGAAACATGTTTTTGGATAGTCCGAGGAGGGAGGTGCAGGAGGTGAACGACACAAGGAGAGAATCCCCGAAACAAAACAAGAGCGCAGCTGTACTTCCTGTTTACCCAGGCCTAGAGAGAAGCAGCGGGGAAGAACAGAGATTTCATTCATTTCATCTTTTTTTACTTTCACTCAACCTCATCGTCCTCCCCCTTTCTCCTCCCGCACCGGTCTACGTTAATTCCCCGTTAGCCCTCTTTCCTTACGGCTTTTTCTCCTCTGTCATCTTGCTGATAAGCTGGACCGGACTCAGAAGGACGAGCTGGGCGAGGCGGTGTATGCTCTGCGTTAGGCTTGGGTTTGGTATGATTTTGGAAACAGCGATGATTATTAGCCGTTTCGACTTGCGGCTGCTGTTACAGACATGAACCATGATTATAACAAGGAAAGAAACAAATTGGAAAGAGTTAGAAATAAAGATGGCAGATTGTCAGACTGGGTGAACTTTTTTTTTTGTCAAGTTTGGGAACTTTTTCCCCCCAAGGGAGTTTAGTTGTTTGGGAAAAATACTGTATATAAAAAGTCTCATCCTTAATTTTCTTTGCACCACCGGAACACAAAGGACACAACACACGACTATTAGTGAGCTTAGATGTTTGACTTTGCTTTGATGGTCAGCAAACTAACTGTAACTGTACGCCAAAGAAGACCTTGAAGCCACTGAGGGGGGCAGGGCTGTAGGGAGAGCACCAGCACATCCCAGCTGTTTGTTCCACCCACCCAAACCGAGCCCTCCCTGACCTCTCTCTATGCAGTCGGACATCAGACTGCGATGCAGCAAAGGACGCGGTTGATTAAAAGGCTTGTTTCTGTCGCTGCTGCAGTCCCCGTCGTACAGGCGACTGGCTGTGGACCAGGCTGCAGTCAGTCCATCACGTGTTCTTGCTACTAGTGTGACTATACGCGCTCAGATATGGTGTCAAAATGTTTCAGTTGTTGCACTGACAGTCCATGTAGTTGCGCTCAGCCATTAGGCTACTGTACATCTGATTCTCACTGAAAGGAAACGTAGCAGGGCTGCTTAATGTGAACTAGGAGTAGGTGATATGGCTCACGTATAATATGATATGTCAGAGCATTCTGACGATAACGATAAATTTTGTGATATAACAAAAACAAACAAACTGAAATCATAGTTATTGAGTTGTCAAAATTAACTTAACATGTTGCTTTGCAGTATTATATAAAAACAAAAAAAAACACAAGGGTTAGTTTTACTGAAATTACTTTATTTAGTAAAGTATTCAGTCTCAAAGTGTAAAAATACAAAATAAAAATGATCCTTCTGTTATTTAGATTGAAAAAGTTTGCACAAAATATAGATCAATAAATCCACCACAAAAACTAAAGTGCAGATGTAGTTTCCCAAAATACTGTAACTGAATAAAATGAAGCTTAAGATCTGTTGAGCATAAATGTAACATACCTGTACAAGAAAATACATGTTGCCTTTAAATGAGCTATAACTTCCAAAACTTGTCACAAGGTGTCTTCAGCTGGCCCTGAACTTGTGCTGGTGTTTCAGCTTCCTCTGTTCCTGCAGGAATGATTCTGACTGCTCTGTCTTTGATCCCGTCACGCTGAACCCCCATCCCCTTCAAAAACTGCTGGAATAGCTGAGTCATTTACATCACATACTTCAGGTGCTACTTATTATGCAGGATCTTTGCTTAATACCTCAACATTAACTCTTAGCATCAACCCTGATTTTTTTGTTGTTGTTGTAAAATATCTCCATTAGCAGATTTAAGCAAACTCTTAGAAATCGATGATTGTTTTTTATATTTACAACTAATTAACTTCGTCCATCGAATTCAATACAGCTGCTATACATCATTGACCCAAACAACAACTACAACTGTAGTTAAAAATGCCAAGTCACTGTTTACATTTAAGAAAATGATCAAAAGGAATTTGTTGAAAAAATATATATGAATTAGCATAATGTGTATTGTATCAATTATTAGTTATGTATTAGTATTAGAAAATTAGAAAGAGTTAGTCATTTTGTACTGCTGGTGAAAGATTATTATTGTTTAATCTGATTGTTTGAAAAAAGGGGCAGATATAATAAGATTTATTCTTCTTTCTGCTACCTTTCATTTTTTTACATTGTGTACGTGTCGTTGATGGGATTGTCTTGTATTGTATTTCTTTTGTAAAAAAAAATGAACAAATTTAATAAACATAAACATAAACTTTCACTTGAGCGGTTCACAGCTGAGTGTGACGCGACTGGGATGAGGATCAGTTCCTCTAAATCCGAGGCCATGGTCTTGAGCTGTAAAAAGGTAGAGTGCCCTCTCCAGATCGGGGAGGAGGTCTTGCCCCATGTGGAGGAGTTTAAGTATCTCGGGTTCTTGATGACGAATTAGGGAAAAATGGAGCGAGAGATCAATAGGCGGATAGGTGCGGCATCAGCAGTGAAGCGGGCGCTGTACCGGTCTGTCTTGGTGAAGAGAGAGCTGAGTCAAAAGGCAAAGCTCTCAATTTACTGGTCAATCTACGTTCCCACCCTCATCTATGGTCATGAGCTTTGGGTTGTGACCGAAAGAACGAGATCTCGGATACAAGCGGCCAAAATGAGTTTTCTCCGCAGGGTGTCTGGACTCTCCCTTAGAGATAGTGTTGAGTTGAGATGGCTCAGGCATCTGGTTAGGATGTCTCCTGGACGCCTCCATGGTGAGGTGTTCCAGACACGTCCAATCGGGAGGAGACCCAGGGGAAGACCCAGGACACGCTGGACGGACTATGTTTCTCGGCTGGCCTGGGAACGCCTTGGGATTCCCCCGGAGAAGCTGGCCCAAGTGGCTGGGGAGAGGGAAGTCTGGGCGTCCCTACTTAAGCTGCTACCTCCGCCCGGGTCAGGCAAGGCCAGGCTTCAGGCCCGGGTTAAAAAGAACAGTTCTAACCCAAACCCAGAGAGGGCTGTTCAAATTAATTTTACAGATATAGAGCTAAAATATGGCGCTGTAGTAGCTGTGAGTCAGTCACAACATTGACTCTGAACGTGAGCACGAGATAGCGCACGCAGCACTTTCTCAACATAAAATTGTCTTAATATAAAGCTCTGGCATGGACTTTTTTCAAGGAACACTAGGTTTTTGTTGTCATCTGTTCTTAGAAGTTCAAAAACCCAGAACTTAAATAAAGAGATACAGCTCACTGTTTGTTTTCACATTGAGTGTAGACAATTGATGCAGCTTCTTACTGCAATCAAGTAAAGCTGTTTTGTTGAGTATACGTGCATAAATGTAGATAATGTCTTTTTGTAAACCGTGACAAGGAAAACAGCTCTGCATGCTCAGAAACGTTCCTTTAATTCTATTATTTAAATTTCTGGGAAATTGTCTTTTTATTCCTGGTAGAAACTGATGACCTCAGACTCTCGTTCTGAATGCGAGACCTTGTACCTCTCCAGCAGCATACTGCATGCTTGTTTACTGTGTGCTTTAGCATTGGAGCTGTTATACAGTATTTATGCACATAGAGCACCATGGAATTGTAGAGAGCAAGGATTCGTCCCTTAAATTGAAGGAACTTGACAGCAAGTGTCCTCACCGCTGCTCCTCTGCTGACCCCACGTTCTGACCTCCTTACTGAAGAGGGCGACCAAGGCTGCATGTGCTGGCCTTTTTTCTTGCACTGTCGAGCTCTTAAAACACGTTAGCTGTTTGTCGCTGAAAGGTTAGCTCATGGAGTCAGTTTTGGAATAGTTCCTCTTGCAAATGTTTACGAGTTTTTGCTGGAATACAAAAAGACAAAAACAATTTTTTTTATTTTTTGCTTTAACTAGATGAATTGCATTTCCTGCGAAAATGCAGTGTGAATGACAAGAAAGTTCATGCTCAATAATCCAGGTACCAAATCCAATAATTCTCAGTCGGGTCATCTGGACAGTTTCTTTTTATAGAAACGTTTCACCCTCTATCTGGTGGGCTTCTCAGTCATAGGACTTCCAGCAAACTGTTTCCCCCACCAAGAAGTAAACACCATAAGTAGACCAACCAGTTTGCTGGAGCCAGGATGGTTTCTGGGGGCTGTCCTGTCTCTCGTCGACTCCTCCCAGGCAGTGTGAATGCTTATTGCAGAAGAACGTACTGATAAACAGCTGAAATTAGATAAACATTCTGAAACGTAGCTGAAATGGAAGAACAAGCTTATATTAGCAGAAGAAAGGGGAAAGAACATATATTTGCTGAATTAGGGTAAGCAAAAATGAGCACAACAATTATGAAATTAGCTTAAAAGGGCAGAAATTAGCAAAAGAATAGCTGAAAAGTAGCTGAAAATACAAAAAGAAGCTTAAACTACAAGAAGAAGGTAGAAAGAACTGATATGAGCTTTAAAAAAAGTGGAATTAGCTGAAAAAACTAAAATTAGCATCAAAAGAGCTAATTGGTAGCCGAAAGGCCGGAAAAAGTTGAAACTATCAGAAAAAAAGCTGAAAGGAGCATATCAAGCTGAAATTAGCATAAAGAAGTTAAGTAGACTGAAAGTAGCAGAAACTACCATGAACATTTGGATTTNTTCTCATATTCTCATATTCTCATCTCTTGCTTGGTCTTCCCCTTGCTCCACCTATCTCTCTCTCTCTGTGTCTCTCTGCCCTTTCGGGTCCTTTGATTAGGTTGTTGGCATTTTCATTGAGATGTCTATATGACCACTGGAATAACTCTCCTGTCACAGTCTCGTCCGGACTCTTTCTACATCTTCTCTTTCTGTCTCTTCATTTTCCATTTCTGCTTCGCAGCATTTCCTGCCTCATCTCCCTCCCCAACCTTTTATTTTTCCAACTTTATTTTATCCTCCTCCTGTGCTGCTCTCCTCCATCTGTAATCTTCCTCTACAGTATTTCTTTCATCTCTTTCCCTTAATGTTTATTTCTGTTTTCCTGTGGTGGCTCCAGAGCAAAACTATTAGTGGGGCATTAATTTCCTGAATCACCAACCGCATAAATTTTTACAAATTGTGTTTCATTTTCTTTGAAAATTAAACAACATATGTTGCTTGATATTTAATTGATTGTTGTTGTTGTTGTTTTTGTTGTGTGTAAGTGTGTGTGTGTGTGTGTGCACACAAAGGTGTGCCTTTTTTCTCCCTCCCGCAGGTTGAGGTCGTGTCTCATGAAAAACAGTCCAGTCTAATAAATCAGAGAAAAGGGCGGCTCCCACACCCATAAACTCCCACCACCCGACAGGTGTCTAGATTGGTTTTATAATTTAATTTGAAGTAATAATTCTCAAATAATGCTCCAGATTAACAAAGTTAAATTAGAGAAAAAAAGTTCACTGAAGTAGCTCTAAAAAAAATACAAAAGTGAAAAACCGATTCAAATAAAAGGTACAAGCAGGGATTTAACCCACAGACGCCTGGTTACCAACACATTGCTTTAACCATCAGAAATACTTAAACAAAACCTTATCATGTCGGCTAAAATGTCTCATTTTTTGAAATTCCTATATTCTCAGTTTTCTATTTAATGTTCTGGTCTTCTCTGTCTGTTCCAAATGGATTTAAACAAAATTTCCACACTGTTGGACTCAGCAGGTTTCACTGCTACTACCGGTACTTCTGCTTTAGAACTTGTATCAGGTTTAGTGTTAGTGGTTGTTTCAATGCACCAGAATCATCCAAATGTGTCCACGGGGAAGAAAATCAGAGGATCCAAATGAGACTCTATTGGAATTGGCTGTTCAGAGCAATGGCGATATATCCGCTTGATGAACGCAGGTCGGTGAACGGTAATGTCCCATAACGGTAAATAAGTAAAAAACAAAAAAAAATGAACCACTAAAATAATTTAACATGGCATTTAAAATTGTCAAAATAGTTGGAAAACAATACACAGAACAAAATGATACACAGCAATCTCAGGAAATAATTTACATTGTTTAACAGGAGGAACCACTTTATATTGCAAATTTATTTATTTTTGTCTGCCCTTATAGACAATGTTGTTTCCACCTCTACACTTTCATTCTTCTTGCCTTTTTTAAACTCTCATTTCCTCCTTTTGTCTTTCCTGGACCACAACCAGAGATCATTTGTCTAAATGTCAGATGGCCACACCAGCCAATGTTGGTATTATAAACAGCTTTCTGGATGATAACGTGGAAAGAGAGACACGTGGAGTGAAAGAGTGCAGGCAGGGGTGAGTGTGGGGTGGTGCGGACTGGGCTGATGCTGCAGTTTTCTTGTGTTTCTGGCAGCAAAGCAAAATTAGATGATGTCTGAGAATGGAGAGAAATGTTTGAAAATTATTAGCGGTGTAGAGCGGCGGTAAGAGGAAGGAGAGAATGAGTTGGCTTTTAGAGAAGACGAAAAATGAGATAAGAGAAGTTGAGCAGAGAGGACAGGGTGGGGAAAAATGGGAGGATAATGAGAAAAAAAGAATAAAAAAGAGGGAGAGTCTGCTTGCCTACATTGCCTCTAATCTGTTGATGGTTGAGGAGAAGCAGACAATAACCCGTTATCTACAGTAAGCTGCAGCAGTATGGCACAGCAACGCGTTTGCATAAGACATCTCCAGGATGCACTCATACAGAAACAGATTGGCATACAAATCAATAGTTTACCTGAGGCAGATAATAACAGATCACCACATACAAAACCATCAAGTTAATAGAATGCAGAAAATTCAACGTGAGTGAAACATGCAAGGCCTTCATAATCGCAATATTTAAATTGACAACAAAAGCCTCATAAATAATATAGATGAGTAAATAGTGAAATGTTATTTTATTAGATAAATATATTGGATTTAGATTTGGTGTAACTGGCAACTTGGTTGATCACCTTCTCATTGCAGATGTGGCAAATTTTCTCCGTTAAGCTGTAAAGTTTCTCTTTTTTACATAGTTTTTTTTTTTTTCCTGCAGTAATGCTGTGGTTTAATCTCACAAGGCAACAGGATTCACATGAAAATAACAAGCTCATGGTTTAAAAAAAAGAAAAAAAAAGAAAAGAAAAAAGAAAGTTTAAAATAAAAAATGTTTTCACACCGAGCTCCAAACCTGAAAGTCTGAAATACAAATCAAGCCAAGCTATTCTGGAAGCTTCAGGTGGGATTTAGGTGTGATGGTGGCAAATCTTTGGGATTTTGCTTGATTCATCTGATTGGCTGGGAGCTTGTGACTTTTAACTGGCAGACACTTTTCCGACTCACCTGATGAGTGTGCTATGATAGTGTGGGACCTTGTTCAAATGGTTCCCAAAAGACTTCCCAGTTGGTTCTGTGAAACAAAGCATCTGTTGTCAAATTTTATGAGGCATGGCTCTGCAACTAATCTCATGACAGTATTGTTTGTAGATGCTCATCAGAATTCAGCCAGCTGAACCAAAGCTCAGAAGTTAGGAGCCTCGAACTACAAAGTAAACCTTTGGTTTATTTAAATCATATCACCAATAGGGCCACGCCCAGTAAAGAAAGTGGCTCTATGTGATTTGCAAGGAACTTTCAAATACAGTAGCTAAGCAAAACTATGATTGTCAGCTGTAATTTGTAACATCTTGAAACGAATGACTCATATTTAGATGCATCAAATGTAAAATACATTGTTTTTGTCTATTATTTTCTTTTTCAGAAAAAAATAATAATAATTTGAAGGTGGGAAGCCTATCATTTTGCCTGTCATAGCAGCCAATGAGTGAAGGGTAGGTTACACCATGGACAAATCACCCGTCCATAAAAGGGTCAACATGGAGACACATGAAAAAGACAACATGCACACTCTAACTTACACCATTAGGCATTGATTCACCCTTGTACAAGAAGTCCAAGTCAATTTTATTGTCATTCTCATCACATGCGGTACATGATGTGGAACAAGATTATGCACACAAGGTCCCAGCTACACCCAACAATAGCAAAAATATAAAGTGTAAAAAGAAATGGTATATGTACAAGGATCTAAGATATACTGTACACTAAGATAATATGCCAAACGGTACGCCAAAAGATCTAACACTAATAATGCAAAACAGTATGGCATAACAGCAGCCCGAACATGAGTCCATGGCGAGCAGATGATATGAATGAATAACACAGCATGAGATAATCAGCAGCATGGATAATCAGCAGCATGAGATCAGCAGCACGAATAATCAGCAGCACAAATAATTCACATAGCACCAATTAAAGTGGCGTTACAGTGATGTTTTTCTTTCCTTACAGTGATTATCCTTAGCCGTTTAGTTATTCTCTTCTGCTATTTGTATCTATATTGTTATTTTACTTTATTTTATGTTTTGCTGTGTGCTTTGCTTGTTTGTTTCTGCTGTACAGCACTTTGGTTGGCCTTGTTGCTGTTTTACTGCTCTATAAATAAAGTGGTATGGTATGGTATTATCCTGGTTAGGGATTCATGAGTCTAACAGCTGGAGGGTAGAAGCTGTTCCTCAGTCTAGTGTTTTTACACTTAATGCTCCACAAACTTCTGCCTGAGGGGAGCGGGGCAAAAGTGTGTGCTGGATGAGTGGGGTCCTTCATGATGCAGGTGGCCCTCTTCCTGCATCTGGAGGTGTAAATGTTTGTGATGATGGGGAGGTACAAGAAGTACCACTTGAGAAAATACCAAGTACTTCAAGTAGGTTTGTTGCAATAAATATTGAAAACAGTAACTTACAAGCTTATAATCATATCTAACATAAGATAACACATTGGCCAGACTTGTAACTCTGATCTTGGTTGAAGAGTGCAATTTTAGTGGTGATGGTACCGTAATTGTATTCATTGCTAAGAACAGCATCACATACTTTGTTGTCTGGGCTCCTCTTCTACTCCACAACAAATGAAAGAACTTTAATCAAATTTCATTGCTGTTTTGCAACTTTTGTTGCTAGCATGTTCTGTACAGGCTTTACTGAGGCAGCTTGAGTTGTCACTAGAACATTAATTAATCATTCCAGAGTTTCTGCACGAGTTATCAAAATATTTTCCATTACATTTTTATTTGAAGTAGTTTTATTTAGAGCCAAGATTGCAATGTACTTCAAACACATGTATTTTTGTCTGTTTCTACTGTTTAGCTTTAGTAGCCCATTTAAACATGAATCACCTCTGAAAACGTTATCATTGTTCTCATGTTGATTGTAGCAACGTTTTACATTTATGTTGTAATGCTGTGCTCATTAAAGCCATTGTCAATGTCAGGTCACTAGCTGGTGCGAATACTATACAGTAGTCCAATTACAAAAGCATGAGTGCACAATTTTCAGTCTTGAGGATGAAAACAGTTACATCTAAAATGGGATTACATGAATGTTCATTTGGACTGAGGATGCTGTTGTGTCATTTGAAAAGTTTCAGTGTTAGAGAAAAGAATTGCTATTGTTGTATTCATGAACAACTGAAACACAACCGAAATACAAAGCGTTAATCACAGTTCATCTTGTGACAGTTAATTAGCTTGTTATTCTACTTGTAAACAGTTGATACAACAACCCATTCTGAGTAATACTAGAAGGATCCTGAGTACAGCCATTGGTACATATACTAGAGTTTGAAGACCATTGACCATGACATGCATTTTAGATTGTGAGAGAAAACCAATGCATGCACTGAGAAAACATACAAATTCCACACAAAATTCCCCCCAGCTGAGATTTAAACCTGCAACCTTCCTGCTGTGATGCAATACCGCAAACCATCTGCACCACCACACTGCTTCTTGCTGAACCAGCTCTTTATAAGCTTGTTACAGCAGTGGATTAAATCAGCAATGAGCATTTTTCTTTGTACATTTTCTGGAAGTTATGTCTAGATGTAAACCAAGCCTGAACATATTTAAAATTACCTCCTAAGGTTTTAACAAAATAAAATAAGTTACACAGAAAGAACCCTGAGCATGTCAGTGCTCCAGAGAGAATAAGTTTGCATTGAAGCTGAGTGGTGTTTATGTGAAGTATGCAAACTTATAAAAATGTTTGCCACAATTTTCTTTCTACGGTAGTTTGATATACATTTTGTAAGACACATTCATGGTTAAAGTCTTATTTTGGTAGTCTCTGTCCCTGCATGTTGCATTTTGTTTTGCTTATTTTGCTGTTCTGCCGCTGAAATTATCTTGATGGGTTTTACCTATGTCTTGTTCATGCCAATGTACACTGCCTGGACCCCCAAAAAAGTTGCCACCTGGATTTAACTAAGCAAATAGGTACGAGCCTCTTATTGGATAATTACTGCATGGACAATTATCTTTCAGCTGGCAACAAGTTATTTAACCCCAAGCAATGAGTTGCTTCTCGTTTCTTAAACAACCGTGTCGAAAGACACATCACGTGGTCATGGAAAAGATGTCGGTCTGTTTGAGAAGGGTCAAATCATTGGCATCAAGCAGAGAAAACATCTAAGGAGATTGTAGGAACTACTAAAATTGAGTTAAGAATTGTCCAACGCATTATTACGAACTGGAAGGATAGTGGAGACCCATTGTCTATGAGGAAGAAATGTGGCTGGGAAAAAATCCTGAATGATCATGATCGGTGATCAATTAAACGTTTGGTGAAATCAAATAACAGAAAAACAACAGTAACTCTCAGGGCTATGTTTAATAGTGAAAGTAAGAGCATTTCCACACGCACAATGCGAAGGGAACTCAAGGAATTGGGACTAAACAGCTGTGTAGCCTTAAGAAAACCACTAATCCGTGAGGCTAACCAAAAGAAAAAAAGTCTTCAATTTACTAGGGAGCATAAAGATTGGACTCTGGAGCAATGGAAAAAGGTCATGTAGTCTGATGAGTCCAGATTTTACCCTGTTCCAGAGTGAAGGGTGCATCAGGGTAAGAAGAGAGGCAGGTGAAGTGATGTAATAATAATAATAATAATGTCACATTTTTGTCATCTGTGTATGTTTCCATACAAGACGAAATTTGACTCTGCATTTAACCCAATCACCACCAGGTGGGGCAGTGGGCAGTTATAGAGAGCGTGCCGGGGAGCAGTTGGGATGAGATGTGCTGCTCAAACACACCACAAGTTATGCCGTGACTGGGGTTAGAACCTGGGTCCTTCGGGTCCCAAGTCGGTTCCCCTGCCACTACACCATCTTGGCCCCCATGTACCCATCATGCCTAGTGCCTAGTCATCAATGCAAGATCTTGGTGAAAAAATACTGCAACACTGGATGGAAATAGATCTTGTGACATTGCAGAAGCTTATTGAAACACAGAGAATGCATGATGTAATCAAAGCTAAAGTCAGAGTCAGAGAGTCAGAGTCAGAGAGTCTTTATTGTCATTTGCACCGCATGTGGTACATGTGATGAAAACGAGATTATGTACACGGGGTCCCAGTTACATCCAACAACAAATGCAAGAGAAAAACAGTAATAACATCTAGAATTAACTAAGAAAAACATCAACTAGTAATACACTAAGCCTAATATAGTGGAAATAAACAGCAGCACGAACATGAGTTTGTATGAGCAGATGGTCACAGATGAACACAGATGAACACAGCAACAAGAAAACAGATCAGCATGATGTGATATTTTGCAGTGTTTATTTTTTATATTATTATTAATATATAAATAAATATATAATTATATAATATATAAATATATTTTATTTATATTTTTTATAAATATTTTTTATATATATTTTTTTCTAAAGGCGGCCCAACGAAATATTAGTGTGTGACCTTTTTTTTTTTTTTGGTGGTATAAGATTCAATCTTCTGTCGTACACTTTTGAAATAAAAATAGACACCTTTCTTTAAATATTAAGCAGAATTAGTATGGATTTTAGCTCTGGCATTAGCATCAAATGTTTTTGTCAAAAGAGAGCCCCTGTTCAGGTCTTGTAGTTACCAGAAGAAAAAGAAAAGCACACATTTTCTCACAAATATTAATTTGTTCAGAGTCTGAAGAGCCAGCTTTTAGCTGGCTCATGGTTGGATTATTTTTTTTTTTAGTTCATAGCTGTCAGTCCCATGATAAATCTGTAGTTCTGTTCTTTATCTGCTTGCCTGTTCCCTCTTTGTTTTACCTACATTCTCTATCACAAAACTAGACAGTTAATTCCCCTCTATGTCTGAAGAACCAGTTTAGATTTTATATTTATGATATCTCAAAAATTATCACATCCTTTCCTTGTATTTGATGATATAGTTCACATATAACTATGTATTCTACTTGTGTATCTCTGTTCCCGCTCAGATGAATGATGAGCAGTGCACAAAGGAAATGCCACTGTGTAAATGTCAATGCAAGACTCGATACCATCATTCTCTGGGCTGTTGTTCTCATGGCTATTACCCCTGTGAGTGGGAGTGCAGTGAGCTGAGGGCTTAGAGTGCAAAACTGAACAAAGCATCGCAGCTCAAAGTTCCACAACTTTTATTTTATCGTGCCCGTGTCTAAATGTGCATTTTTTCCCCCTCAAAGATCAAAAAGGATAACTGTTTCATAAGTAGATATGAAAGACCCTGTTTAATAGTCTTCTTCAGAGGAGCTGCTTGGTTCTAGAAACAGGAGGGAGGCCAGATTTGACACCAGTGCTGTTAAAAAGCTGACGTCACCACACTGAGTAAGACGGAGAACAGAGAGAGGTGTCACATATCCAGCCTTCTCCTCTCTTCTCCTCTCTTTTCCTCGACTGTACAAGTCATTTTGTGACATCCAGTCGCCTGCTGGTGTGGAGTTGTTTAGGGGACATGAAGAGCCTTCTAAATGATGGCTAAATTTAACTAAATGACTTCCTCCACTCATGTCTGATATAATGTTCCCCCCTGCTCATCCCTCTTTCTCTGCATCTATCTATCATTGCCTGATCCTTTTGGCTGTTGTCCTTTTTCTCCTCCTTCCTCTTTGCATGCTCTCTTTCCCGAAGTGTGATTTCCATTTTGCAGTCTCTCTCTTGCTCCCAACAATTTTATCTTTTTCATTTCAGTTTTTTTCCCTCCTTCTCTCTCTCTCTCCATTTTTCACTCAGACCTTTCAGCTAATCGTTATGTTTTGTCTACTTTCTCCTTGCATAAAAAGGTTAGGCTGTTCTCCGACTGAGGCCTTAATGAGGTGCCTTTAGAGGAATCTTCTTTTATTATATTAGATAAGTGAGCTGGCAGTTGTCAGTCTGAGAGTCTGTCTGTCTGATCTATCTACTTTGTGCCTGTTTCTTTCTGTAATAATGTGCCTTTGACTGAAAGCGCGGACTAATTAGATGATAGATCTTTTACCTGCAAGTTATGGTCAGAAAATTGGAAAAGGATAATTGCTTGTAGATCAGCTGTCAATTGTGACTCCAGCAGCCAACCAACCAGCCTTTGTGGAACTCTATTAATCCTCCAACAACCTTGCTGCAGTCTCACCTAATTACTTAATTTATATGTATAAAGTATACCGCTCATTAGATTACTATGTACATTAGGTTACCATATAATTATATCATAAAATAATGAAATATATCTTTGAGGCTGTAATTCATATATCACACTACACTCAATCCAATTACTGTGTTAGCGGTTTATGATTTATATATTGAAACAGTTTCAAAAGTAATGAACCAAGACAATTTATTGAAACTCTAACCTTGCTGAAAAATGTCTATATGGTTTTATGAAAATACTATAAAATAAAACACCAAAGCCCACTTCCCAAATAAACATGTTAAATGTCCAAGTAAATGTTTTGAATTAATCATAAAGTTGGGAGAACTTTAAAGACGATTCACGTGGTTGGACAAAATCTACGTCATTCGCAAAACACGTGTAAAGAAGCAGAATGAATGTTGTCCCTTGACACAAATGGGTCCCCCACTTTAAACAGACAATACATTTTCATCAGTGCTAGGCAGCGCTAATCCAAAAATTAGTTCCGCTATTTCTAAAGCGCTTATTAATTTATTTAGGTCCGCAATTTCAAAAGCGCTTATGTCTTAGCAAAGCTAGCAGAAGCTAATGCTAACGCGCTAACGTGCAAATGGCGAACTACTTTTTTAAATCCAGCAGATTTGACCATTTCGTGAAACGGTTAAGCTCAGAAAAACCTTGTGCTATAAAGTCAGCTAAGAAATATATTTTTTCTCAGCAAAGAAATAATTGTTTTTACCGTGTTTTCTTGTAAAGTCCTTCGCTTCTGTGGCCGGTCGCCATTTTGAGCAGGGCAAATGAGGCGCTGACGCGTCGCGTAGGCCGCTGAGAAACATCCATAAGTTCACCCTCCATGTTAAAAACTCTTCGTCTGACTCTTCGAAAACAAGCAATAAGGCTGCAGAGTAACACACTGGCTGCTAACTGCTATAGAGAGAGCGCTCTCTCTAGCCCCCCTTAGGGCGGGGACCGCTTTTTTTCACGGACCACATCCGGCGCTGACCGGATATGGTCCGTGAGCAGTCGTCCGGTTGATTTAAGAGCCCGTAAATAAGTTTTTTCGTTTTTACTGATAGATAATTAGTTATTAGCGGTACTGCATTTTAAATAAAAATAGCGCAAATCCGCTTATGAATTATAAAAATTTAGTCAATCCGCTATAGCGCTAACAAATTGTTTAGGTCCGCTATTAGCGGATTAGCGCTTTAGCGCTCCCTGGCGGTCTGGTGCCCAACACTGATCAATAACTAACCTGTCTCCAGTGAGATATGTCTTATATTCACTTCAAAATATATAAAGTGATGTAAAATACAAGTGACGTCACAGTTCAAAATGGGGACAAGTAGATGAAGGACCCAGATGCAGGACAAGCCTGCAGAAGAAATTTATTACACACCAAGAGAGCCACAAAGAAAGAATAAACAAAATCTATTATAATCAGACACAGCAACAAGAATTTGGCAGTAAATAAAGGGTTTGTGGCTTGATGAAGAAGTAAAGATTAAATCCAAGGCATGTTCGTGATTAACAAAATAGGATCAGATGTGTGAGGAGAGCTGCATGCAAGTTTTAAATCAGAGGCTATTGAGCAATTAACAAAATCCTATCATATACATATACAGCAGGAACATATTGTCTGATATCATTAATTTACCTACATTTTTTGCTTGGTTGTATCTTTCTTCCTGCAATTATTTTAGACTTTGTAAAGACTGAAGCTCTGTTCATTCTCAGAAAACTGCAAAAGAAGAGGTTATAATAAAACTGTTCAACAGGCCTTTACAAAGGTGCCCCAGCAGGAAGGTGGCAACGTGACCGTACATGCTGACATCAGCAACTATTTGATTTCCCACCTCCATGTGACTTTAGGACCAAACTATACCGACCATCTTATAAATGGGCTTGGATGATCTACGAGGATATATTGCTCAGTCATGAACAAAGAGGTCATGAGCAGGTGGAGCATATTCAGCGGCTTTGGATGTTATCAGCTCATTAAATGGACGCTATTGTCCCTCCTATCACCTAGCAGTTTTAAAGTGAGACTAAACCCAGGTTGAGACGGTAACTCCTCCTTCCAAAATCTCCCTGAAAATGGGCGTGTCGAGAGACAAGGAAGGGTGGAGGTAGAGTTGTGCTTTTGTTCACGCCTCCACCTGCAACAACCTAAAACAAATTAAACCTCTAGCCAACAACATACACCAAGCAACAACAAAGAATAAACATGTAGATGTATTTATCTATTCCACCCATTCCATCCAAAACCAAAGGCCTAAAAAAATGAAAATGAAAAGAAAAATAAAACCGCTTGTCAGGAGTGAAATGCAGCACTTCCATATAAGGTATGCACTTCTCATCTCTGCAGGGGATTGGCTCTGCTTGAACCACCTGTGTGACATCACACATGAGCAGACATGTCACACATGAGCAGACATGTCACACATGAGCGTTTGCACAAATAAGAAAATTAAGGTGTAATCCACCAGTTCAACCCATAGAACTACCGTAAACACATTTTTAGACCAAATATTGCCAAATATTGCCAATTTACACAGATATGCACAATTATGTGAGAATAAACACAGCCATAGTGCTAGATAACATTTTAAACACATTCTAGGGAGTTTATCAGCTAAAAAAAGTTAATTTTGGGTTTAGTCGCACTTTAAAGTTACGTTTGTATTGCTGATAATATGCAGATTGGCACACGGGTAAAACAGGAAGTGTTTTTTTCGTCAGCTTTATGTAATCCTTTTCCTAAACCTAACCAGCTCCCCGGGCGCTGACTACGGCTGCCCACTGCACCACCTGGTGGTGGTTGGGTTAAATGCAGAGGCCAATTTCGTCTGTCAAGTATGGGAAACATACACAGATGACAAAAATGTGATATTTATTTATTTTATATTTATTTATTTACACCTGACCCAGAGCACTGACTCTAAACTTGACCCCCTTACCCTTGTGTCTACTTGTACAATTGAGCCTACAAACCTTTTTTCTTGTGCCTAAACCTAACCAAGACCCTAAACCGAACCCTCAGACCCTTTACTCTGAACCTAACCACGTAAGCCTATTATCAGTGCTAACATTGCTAACAAGATACCTTTAAACCCACTAGGAGGTACAGGAGGGGCAGTCTGAATGCTACATATGAGACGATAACAACTGATAATAGGCCATTTAATGGCTGATAACATTCGAAGCGGGTAGCATATTCTGTATGCTGTTACATGGAACAATTAGCGTTTTCACTGGTTACAAACATTTATGAATGCTTCATTAGAAGGTAGCCTCAACTGAGATTTTTTTTGTCCCTGGGAATGATTTGAATTATTTCAGTCAGTCTGTTGGATACTTGCCTTGTTCATAGCATATAATAGCAATTTTCTATACCTTAAGAAATTTAAAGTGCTTAAGAACCAATTTAGCATAAATCATGTCTCTGTTTTATTTTTTATTTTAATTTTACCAGGAACAGTTGGCAAATAAAATATATACTATATTATTTATTTTTACCCATCACAAAACAACAGTATTGCTTCGTTAATGACAATAAACAAAGCCTTTTGTTCCATAATGATATAAGTCCCAGAAAAATGCTGCAGTGTTGCTGTTTTGGTTTAGACTTTCACAGATTTAGTGAACTATGGACATTTACAGTTTCATTTGAA
>JBBPBX010012522.1:37473-53930 GCA_038048925.1 Garcialebias charrua
CACATTTATGAAAAGGGTGAGCCATCCCACTTGCCAATTAGAAATTATACATTTTTAATAAGCTGTGGATTAGGCGGTTCAACAAAACATTTGCTTTATAGTACAAACTGATCATTTCCTTCAAGGGAGATGGGATTTTACAACTGAATTTGTTCTGTGAAGGTTAGTAAATGTTACGGTTACATGGTTTGAATCATATATTTTTTTCCTTTCTGCTATGTTTAACATACATTCAGTGCAATGCACATCACTGTGACACCAAACAGTTCACCATATTTCCTCAACACATACTGTAACTATCCTCCACCTCACATACTTTCCCACAGTTTATCACCTTCTCCTCCTTACAATATGGATGGATCAAAAACAAAGTAAAACTACTCAGTGTGGCCTTTTCTCTGTTAAATTACTACAATGACTTTGGCATTTTATAGATGTGGTGATAAATTCTACCATAAAATAGAAAATGAGTAAAGTTATTAACACAGCTCTCCTTCTTAAATGTCACAGCAGAGAAGACAATTTCTTCCAGTCCTCTTCACATTTGTATTCTTGCCTAATTTACTTTTATTCTTAAACACTCTAAACTACATTAGATCCTTTTCTGTTTCAGTCTTTCTAAGAAAAAAAAAAAAAAAAAGACAAAGTCAAGGCCAGTGACAGAAGGAATTATTTAGTAATTGTACTCTGTCAAGTTTTGTTTTTGTAAAACAGTAATATAACTCAAATTGGCTCATGCTTCCATCCACTGACGTCATACTAGTTTCTGGCACAAAATAATAATCTACATAAAAAAGTCTCAATCAGATGTCAGCCATGGAAAACATCTTTTTACCAATGTTGCCAGATTGGGAGGTTTACTGCCAATTGGGCACTTTTCATTCTGATTTTGCTTGGAACTTGGGGAAGATTTTTGTTGGATTGTTGCGTTTGCCACATACGTTATTAAATTACCTTGGCTTGTACTGATGCGTGTTCATGTTCGAACACAAATATAGTGTAACAATATATTGATTGGGTGGATTTTTGTGTGTTTTGGCGGTTTTTAACAGGTTTTTGGGCTGGAAAACCCTGACTCTTATCTGGCAACATCAAATCAATGGATTTTTTTAAGCCAATTTATTTGTTTGCTTGGCTCCTAAAGGTTAAAGTATATATTTTATTTTTATTTTTATTCTACTACATTCTAAAACAAAAAATAGAATGAAAAAAAAAAAAGATGGCTTTTGATTCCCATACACTTGAATACAAACTTCCTCATTTGTTTGTTGAAATATTATGTTACAAATCAATTGTGTGGATCTAAGTCTTGGCTAATTCTGTCAAGCAATAACATTTATTTTCAAAATTATATTAAGTTATACCACCTGTCATTCAAATCTGCAATTCGTAAACCTACACAGGTCACTAGTAAAGATGTTACTGAGGCTTTGTCAGGACTCAGGACCCACAGGCTATGTGCACAAAACCAGTTACACTTTTCTCCCAGACATGAACAGATTTGCTTTCACCAAAAAGTTGTTGCACCTGTAAAGAATATGTGCAGCATCAGCACTAGTAGTCACACTTTTTAACATTGTGACAAATACTGTGTTAGAGCACAACGCTGTCGCAGAATGTCTCAGAGCTGTTCACACAGCATCCAAAAGAGAAAAACTTTTCATTATCAAAAGCAAAGCTGATACACCTGAACACATCACTAATCAATACAAGGTTGTTTTTTCCCCCTTGGAGTCTGATGTGAATTTGTATGTGGCAGTGGTGGGCAAATGAACGCTAGAGAGCGCTAAAGCGCTAATCCGCTTACAGTGGACCTAAACTTTTTGTCAGCGTTTTTGTGGTTTGACTAACTTTTATAATTCATAAGCGGATTTGTGCTATTTTTATTTAAAATGCAGTACCGCTAATAACTAATTATCTATCAGTAAAAACCAATAAACTTATTTAGAGGCTCTTATTCTGGCTCTGTTGCTGCTAGTTTTACCTTTTTCCCCACCGTAAAGAGCAGAGAGGAGGGAGGGTTGGAGGGGGAGCAGAGCGGAGAACAGACTCGGATCTACCATGTAGGTAAATGATGCCGTTGCCTGGGGATCCCAATCAGCATGGGGCCCCGGCCCCGCCGCGCCCCGGCCAGTCACCTACATCCCTAACATTGATCCTGCTTGTTAATGTACATTTAACATAAAAATAATTATAGTTACGATGAAAACGATCATTAAATACGCAATAAAAAAAACGGTCGATTTCTTTATCCCCCTACTAAAAATGGACTATTCCATCTTGACATCTTCCGGGTCAGAGGTGAACTCAGGGGCTAATTCTGTGGCTAGCTGTTTGTGCTGGGTACTTGGATAAATCCGCAGAGAACCCCGCTGTTTCAAGCCAAATTAACGCGGCCGGAGGATTTTATTGTGTGTTTTGTGTCGACCATTCGACGGTGAGTCGTTAGTTTTATGTATTTTAGTTACTTTTCATTAAATCTGTTGACTACCTATAGAATCTTGACATCTTCCGGGTCAGAGGTGAACTGGACGCTGAACTCTGTGTCCAGCTGGTTGTGCTGGGTTACTAATGGATAAATCCGCAGAGAACCCCGCTGTTTCAAGCCAAATTAACGCGGCCGGAGGATTTTATTGTGTGTTTTGTGTCGACCATTCGACGGTGAGTCGTTAGTTTTATGTATTTGGGTTACTTTTATGTATAAATGCGGTGGCGACACACCCGTGTATTTGAGATTTAAAAGTGGTTTTAGGGATTAAAAGATCATTCTATTTTTTGTTGATTTCGTGGCCGAATAGAATATATGTACGTAAAGTATTAAATAAATCCTTTGATTTTTGTAATTTCATCCTTTTAGGATCATTTTTGTTACTTTTCAGTTGGCAGTGTAGTGCAAATATTGATAACGCTGCCGGCTATATATAAATATATATATATATATATATATATATATATATATATATATAAATATATATATATATATATATATATATATATATATATATATATATATATATATATATAAATATATATATAATATATATAAATAGCGGATTAGATTAGCTTCCCCTAATTTTCATAAGACATTTGTGCTTTTGAAATTGTGGACCTAAAAAAATTAATAAGCGTTTTAGAAATTGTGGAACTAATTTTTGGATTAGCGCTGCCCAGCACTGGTATGTGGTTTGCTATGAATGTTGTTCCAAAAGTAAAGTTATACTTTTATACCTCTCTAAAAGCAACGCGTCCTTCCTAGCCCAACAAATACATAAATCCATATTACACATGTGAATATATGGCTCTTTTTAAAAAGGTACCAAAATATTCCAGTCCACTTTTTTTTGGGGTTTTTTGAGCGTTGTGCTTAAGAAAATAAAAGCACCTCTGTGTTAAACGACACCTCCTTACAGGAAGCATGTTGACACAAGATTGTTAAGCATAGTAACACAGAGCTGCATGCAGAAATGCTTGCTTTTTAATCAACCCAGCATGCTCCAGTCCAGACAATGCCCTGTACTTAAAAAAAAGCTGCCAACAGTCATGCTTTCATGTTCTAATATATTTGGCCAATCGATAAAACTTCCTGGATACCCTCGCCTGATTTAGATGAGTCAAGGAAAGATGCTTAAAGACACAATGGGCATTCTGAGCCTCACACTGAAAGGAGAGAAAAAAGAGAGCAACAAATAAATAAATTTTTATTGCATGTCAATGTCGTATTCAGTATTGATCTGACACCTTGCATGTTTTACTGCCTCATGCAGTTCTATTATTTATATTATTTCAGGAAGATTATAATCTGATATTTATTTTTACTATGGCATCTTTCCTTTAAATCTACGGTTTTCATGGATGTTTAAGTGAAACACTCCATGTATGGCATCATTCATGTACAACATTTGTTGTTTTTATAGATAATTCAGGTCATGGCATTTCAAATTGCATGAACAGAAGGCATCTGGACTTGGTGTTTCTTTACTTTTTTTTTTTGTATTTTAAGAAACACGCGCACACCCACCTTTAAAAAAGATGAATTTACATTTACTTTTTCTTCTCTGCCATTCATTATGACTATGCAAATGATGATGCCACATTTTAACTGCGTCATGACTTAAAACTTGTCCTATCTTAAACAAGACGATGAGCCAACAATAGAAGACATGACATGACATAATATGCGATGTGATTAAAACGTGAATGTACTAAATAATGCATGCAAAGCAACACATATAGGCTGTGGCCCACATTAGAGTCTGCTTATTAGAAGGCTTTCAGAACTAGACTGTTGACTCTGTTCTTGTCAATCACATCATATTCTTTTACTTTCTCACACTCTGCTAAGATGTTAAATCTTGACAGGAGCTGGAGACCTTTGGTCAGCTGCAGTATTACTGAAAACACAGCCGTCAGCAGTCATGTCCGACATTTCTTTTCTATTTTCCCATGTGTTTTTTTTTCTTCCTCTTTCATCTTTCCTGAGCAGCAGGGATTTAATTGAGAATGATGGCTACCATAGTTAAATTTTATAAAAAATCACAATGCACTTTGTAACATTTTCTCTGTGATGGCAGCAGAGGTGTTTAGTTCTTCTCCTTTGGCTTTCCTGCAGTTTGAAACAATCAGCACCACTCTTAGGCCATATCTTCAAAGTTTGATTGCACATGCACTTCTTTTTTATTCAAACACACACAAGCTGCTGTGGCTGATTATTGTACCTATTTCAGAATTTAACTACATGCTTTTCATTGAGTGCATTTTTATGAAATCTGACTGTGGTTTTCTGTAATGGTTCTGAATACAGAAGAAGGAGAACATGAACACTGTTACACAATATTATACACTCCCTTCTTTTGCTAAATTAGATTCCTCAGGGAGTAAGTGACTTGCTTATGTGACTTTCAATCCAACTGTACGTTTTGAAAATACTGTGAAAATACAGCTGTGATTGAGTTGTTTTAATTGAAGTTTTGCAGATGGGATGTTCAACATCTCTGGCCAAAAGAATTATTTTAATCCAGCTCCAACCTGGCCTTGGTTTCCACGTTGCCTCTCATTACGTAAGACTTTAACACATGAGACATTAAAGGCGCCTCTTGCCTGAATCCTACTTGATCACTGCCTCCTCAAGTTTGAGTCTCGTGCACAACTTTGGCCAATCAACAAAATGAATCATACACATTGAGGTAAAAGGAGAAAGTCTTTTTGACTGTCGCTCCTCAAAGGCATTTTTAGTCACATTTGGACCAGACACAGTAGATACTTCAACTTAACTCCCACACACACACACACCAAAATAAGAGGCTTTTTCCAACCATTTTTTTCCTTTGGTTCTACAGTGGACTGAGCTACATTTAAAGTAGACAAATTAATCCTGTGAAGTGTGAAAACAGACAGAGAGCAGTGCAAAGAGGTTTGCTTCAGTTGGATTCCTTCAAAATCTGGCCATGGAGCACTTTTCTACAGGATCGTGTTTAGGTCATGATGTTTTTGTCCTTTAGGATGTTGCTGCTGTGAAATATAGACGTTTATCTTCTTACATTTACCACTTTGTTATCAAGAGTTCTGCTAATTGTATCTTGAATTGTTCTGAAACTCACACAGCTTGCAGTGAATGCTGACTCTTCTCAGCTGACCGTTATAATGGTTGCGAACGGGCAGGTTTCAATATTACCGTATTTTTCGCTGTATAAGTCACGTTTTTTCGAACAATTTGCATGCCCTGCAACTTATAGGCTGAAGCAATGTATTTATGGATTTTTCCCCCATATTTATAAACAAATTTTTGGCTGAGATGTGACTGTTTTCATTAATTCTGACTGAAAAAAATTGAGTCCTCCTCCCTGGGCTGCCACCTTACCGTGGTGGAGGGGTTTGAGTGTCTCAATGATCCTAGGAGCTATGCTGTCAGGGGCTTCATGCCCCTAGAAGGGTCACCCAAGGCAGACAGGTCCTAGGTGAGGGATCTGACAAAGCGCAGCCCAAAAACCCCTATGATGAGTACAATTAATGGACTAAGTTTTCCCTCGCCCGGACGCGGGTCACCGGGGCCCCACTCTGGAGCCAGGCCCGGAGGTGGGGCACGCTGGCGAGCGCCTGGTGGCCGGGCTTTTACCCATGGAGCTCGGCCGGGCACAGCCCGAAGAGGAGACGTGGGTCCCCCTTCCCATGGGCTCACCACCTGTGGGAGGGGCCAAAGGGGTCGGGTGCAATGTGAGATGGGTGGCGGCCGAGGGCGGGGACCCTGGCGGTCTGATCCTCGGCTACAGAAGCTGGCCATTGGGACATGGAATGTCACCTCTCTGGTGGGGAAGGAGCCTGAGCTAGTGTGTGAGGTTGAGAGGTTCCGACTAGAAATAGTCGGACTCACCTCAACGCATGGCTCTGGCTCTGGAACCAGTTTCCTTGAGAGGGGTTGGACACTCTTCCACTCTGGAGTTGCCCCTGGTGAGAGGCGCCGAGCAGGAGTGGGCATACTGGTTGCCCCCCATCTTGGTGCCTGTACGTTGGGGTTCACCCCGGTGAACGAGAGGGTAGCCTCCCTTCGCCTACGTGTGGGGGGACGGGCTCTGACTGTTGTTTGTGCCTATGCACCAAACGGCAGCTCAGACTACCCACCCTTTTTGGAGTCCTTGGAGGGGGTATTGGAGAGTGCGCCTCCTGGGGACTCCCTTGTTCTACTGGGGGACTTCAACGCTCACGTGGGCAATGACAGTGAGACCTGGAGGGGTGTGGTTGGGAGGAACGGCCCCCCTGATCTGAACCAGAGTGGTGTTCTGTTATTGGACTTCTGTGCTCGTCATGGATTGTCCATAACGAACACCATGTTTAAGCATAAGGGTGTCCATATGTGCTCTTGGCACCAGGACACCCTAGGTCGCAGTTCGATGATCGACTTTGTTGTCGTCTCATCTGATCTGCGGCCGCATGTCTTGGACACTCGGGTGAGGAGAGGGGCGGAGCTGTCTACTGACCACTACCTGGTGGTGAGTTGGCTCCGATGGTGGGGGAGGATGCCGGTCAGACCTGGCAGACCCAAACGTATCGTGAGGGTCTGCTGGGAACGTCTGGCAGAGTCTCCCGTAAGACGGAGCTTTAACTCCCACCTCCGGGAGAGCTTTGAACACGTTCCGAGGGAGGCGGGGGACATGGAGTCCGAGTGGGCCGTGTTCCGCGCCTCTATTGTCGAGGCAGCTTATCGGAGCTGTGGCCGCAAGGTTGTTGGTGCCTGTCGAGGTGGCAACCCTCGAACCCGGTGGTGGACACCGGCAGTGAGGGATGCTGTCAGGCTGAAGAAGGAGTCCTATTGGGCCTTTTTGGCTTGTGGGACCCCGGAAGCAGCTGATAGGTACCGGCAGTCCAAGCGGCATGCGGCTCGGGTGGTTGCTGAGGCAAAAACTCGGGCGTGGGAGGAGTTCGGAGAGGCCATGGAGAATGACTTCCGTACGGCTTCGAGGCGATTCTGGTCCACCATCCGGCGTCTCAGGGGGGGAAAGAGGTACGAGACCAACACCATTTATGGTGGAGGTGGCGTGCTGCTGACCTCAACTCGGGATGTTGTGAGTCGGTGGGCGGAATACTTCGAAGACCTCCTCAATCCTACTGGCACGTCTTCCACTGAGGAAGCAGAGCCTGGGGACTTTGGGTCGGGTTCTCTGATCTCTGGTGCTGAGGTCGCCGAGGTGGTTAAAAAGCTCCGCGGTGGCAAGGCTCCGGGGGTGGATGAGATTCGCCCGGAGTTCCTTAGGGCTCTGGATGTTGTAGGGTTGTGTTGGCTTACGCGACTCTGCAATATCGCGTGGACATCTGGGGCAGTTCCCTTGGATTGGCAGACTGGGGTGGTGGTTCCCCTATTTAAAAAGGGGGACCGTAGGGTGTGTTCCAACTATAGGGGGATCACACTCTTAAGCCTCCCTGGTAAGGTCTATTCAGGGGTTCTGGAGAGGAGGGTCCGTCGGATAGTCGAACCTCGGATTCAGGAGGAGCAGTGTGGTTTTCGTCCTGGTCGTGGAACACTGGACCAGCTCTACACCCTCAGCAGGGTCCTGGAGGGTGCGTGGGAGTTTGCCCAACCAGTTTACATGTGTTTTGTGGACTTGGAGAAGGCATTCGACCGCGTCCCTCGGGGGGTTCTGTGGGGGGTACTCCGGGAGTATGGGGTACCAGGCCCTTTGATAAGGGCTGTTAGGT
The DNA here is from genome assembly GCA_038048925.1 of Garcialebias charrua. Classification (NCBI taxonomy): domain Eukaryota; kingdom Metazoa; phylum Chordata; class Actinopteri; order Cyprinodontiformes; family Rivulidae; genus Garcialebias; species Garcialebias charrua. The sequence goes on from JBBPBX010012522.1 coordinate 45,661, forward strand.
CCCTGTACGACCGGTGTCAGAGCTTGGTCCGCATTGCCGGCAGTAAGTCAGGCTCGTTTCCGGTGAGAGTTGGACTCCGCCAAGGTTGCCCTTTGTCACCGATTCTGTTCATAACTTTTATGGACAGAATTTCTAGGCGCAGCCAAGGTGTTGAGAGGATCCGTTTTGGTGACCTTAGAATCGCTTCTCTGTTTTTTGCAGATGATGTGGTCCTATTGGCTTCATCAGCTCGTGATCTACAGCTTTCGCTGGAGCGGTTTGCAGCTGAATGCGATGCGGCCGGGATGAGGATCAGTTCCTCCAAATCCGAGGCCATGGTCTTGAGCCGGAAAAGGGTAGCATGCCCTCTCCGGGTCGGGGAGGAGGTCCTGCCCCAAGTGGAGGAGTTTAAGTATCTCGGGATCTTGTTCACGAATGAGGGAAAACTGGGGCGTGAGATCGATAGGCGGATAGGTGCAGCGTCCACAGTGAAGCGGGCGCTGTACCGGTCTGTCGTGGTGAAGAGAGAGCTGAGTCAAAAGGCAAAGCTCTCAATTTACCGATCGATCTACGTTCCCACCCTCATCTATGGTCATGAGCTTTGGGTTATGACCGAAAGAACAAGATCTCGGATACAAGCGGCTGAAATGAGTTTTCTCCGCAGGGTGGCTGGACTCTCCCTTAGAGATAGGGTGAGAAGCTCAGTCATCCGGGAGGGACTCGGAGTAGAGCCGCTGCTTCTCCACATCGAGAGGAGCCAGTTGAGGTGGCTCGGGCATCTGGTTAGGATGCCTCCTGGACGCCTCCCTGGTGAGGTGTTCCGGGCACGTCCCACCGGGAGGAGACCCAGAGGAAGACCCAGGACGCGCTGGAGGGACTATGTTTCTCGGCTGGCCTGGGAACGCCTTGGGATTCCCCCGGAGGAGCTGCTCCAAGTGGCTGGGGAGAGGGAAGTCTGGGCCTCCCTACTTAGGCTGCTACCCCCGCGACCCGACCCCGGATAAGCGGAAGAAGATGGATGGATGGATGGATGGATGAAAAAAATTGACCACTATCATTTTCAGCTACTAGATGGCACTCGAGTAGTAAGGCATGCCGTTGTATAATGTAATAGTTAAATGTGGCTCTTAAATTCAATTCAGTTTATTTATATAGCACCAAGTCACATCAGAAGTCATCTCAGGGCACTGAACAGAAACATCCACACATAAAAATAATGTTAACACTATATATCTGAGGAGCTGACTGCTTTGAATTTAATGACATTATCAGCTTGCCATAGACATACATCGTCGTCTGCCTGGAGCAACCGAATCATCTTAATTTCACTGCACAGCTCCAGTTCAACTGAGACACACCTTTACTATAAAGTCGAGCACACAAATATTTTTTTTCGGTGGTTATCTTGTTAAATTTTGAATGAATGGACAACGAGTCGCCCTCTGTGTGTTCATGTTTTCGTGTTTCAGCTTTTGAAAATGCAGCTGATTTGACCTTCAAAGTGCATTTATTAAGCAAAATGTAGACTGAGATGTAACTTTACTATAATTTAAAGCAAACAAATAATTGTTTTTAAGTGTTAATATTGTTAAATTTTCATTAAAGTCCTCCCGTACACACTCGCACGGCCGCCATTTGGCAGCCAATCGAATTTTGGTACAACACTGACTCACATTTCCGAGTTCAGCCCACTGATTGTCAGCGGTGACGCGTAATAAACGCGATGTGTCAGCGGTGACACATAATACAGGTAGTCCTCGACTTATGACGGAGATCTGTTATTACGCTACGTCGTAACTCGAATTTCGATGTAAGTCGGAACATACGTAAATACTTCACCTTATACGTACAGTACTGTATTTTACCAAGCATTTAGCCTATCCTAACACAGTACCCTACATAATTATCAAAACACACATACATTTGAGAGCCATAATGAAGGAAAAAAAGAGTTAATTTCCTACTCTGGAATGCTGGTGAAGCCATTTTCTCCATTCCTCCCAACCCTCCTCCGGATTCTCCATTCGTTTACGACGTAAAACTGCTGTCCATAAAACAGCTACTTTTCCACAGCTGCTGCCTGTCCAGCTTGGTCCAACAAGTTTTGTTTTGTTTTTTGAATGTCCAGAGGACCAGACGTAGCTTTTTTTAGAGAGTACAGGGCAGTATTTCTCTGCCGCTACGTTTAGAACGTAAAACCGGAAACTGCGTAACTCGGCTTTTCAAAATAAAAATTTCAAATATTTTTTTTTTATGGCGATACGTGTCGTAACCACGAAACGTCGTAACTCGAGACCGTCGTAAGTCGAGGACTACCTGTAGATGTGAAGTATACGACGAAGCAACATAGTTATGGATTTATCCACTTTATTAGACAAATTTGCTCTGATGCGACTTACAGGGAGGTGCGACGTGCACGGCGGAAAATACGGTACACAAAAAACCTCCAACAACCATTTCTGCAGATTTTCATGTTGTGTAAAATTTAGTTCAAAAGTGGTATTAAAAATACATTTGTGAAAACATTCTTCTTTTGAAAGCTCTTCAATATTTTTGATGTAAATTAAATCTAGCAGCAAAGTAAAGTGAATGATTTCAGTTTCTTCTATTTAAACATAGTGGAGAAAAACTGGTTTAAGTTGAACTGTGTTTTGGATCGACAGCTCTGACCTCGGCCTTTTCCTTCAAGTAAAACATTGGTTTCTTTTCAATATTAGTTCTGATTTGGATGATTCTTCGAACCTGCTGCTTTAGAATGCAGCCACGCTCAAAGTCCTGTCTAGGAAGCTATACGTGGACGTGTTGTGATCGTTATGCATGTGACATGTTCTGCCAAGGTTTCCTCGCCAGCCCACACCTCCTTGGCCCACGCGCGTCAGCGCCAGTAATGGCTACACAATTCCTCTTCTTCATATCTACAGGATTAGGGTACATACCCTGCTTTGTAAATTATATCATTGCTTAGACATAAAGTATGAACATTCAGCAGGGGTATATCATCCATCTTCTCTTCTCTTTTCTTCTATTCTTTTCTCTTCTTTTCGCTCTCTTCTCTTGCAGCCAACTTGTCATCCTTGTCAGTGATTTACTGACTTTCGAACATTTGCTCAGTGACATTAATTCTGAAAAGTGACAAGCAACAAATCAAAGTACTTTTCTGGTGTATCAAAGAAAATGTCGCTTGACGTGAGCTGTCATGATTAATATGCTTATTAGCATGTGATGGCCTCATAACAACTTTCTGGAAAATCAGTAGAACTTTGAAAAGGAAAGCATCAGTGTTGCCTGTTTTTTGTGGAAGTGTATAGCAAATAGCTCTTTACAGTGAGAAAAAAATTACAGCCTTTGTCAGTTCTTATTTTATCTCTTAGTAACAAACAATATATTTCATAAATATATTGCTAAATTCAACAGCAGATCTTTCTCCTTTAAGTTGGTGCAGTCTAGCTCATCCTACATGCCGCAGAAGCAACTGAAGCTTTAGCTCGACATTTCTATTTAGTGTATTTTTATAATGGTGTTTGAACTTTTAATTGTAATTTTTCATCCACTACGCGTGACACAAAAATGTTGTGATGTGATTGTGATTCAGTAAAAGTGGAGTACACAAGTTGTTCACTGCATTGGTTGAAACAGACCATCATGTTCTCAGATGACACAGCAGGCCAACACAAACTCTTACAAGTTTACTTTTACGTATGGGTTGTTTATTTTTGCAAATGCACAGCTTAAGTCCTTTTCTTTCAAAGTATGTCCCCTAAAAATCTTGATTTTAAGGACCAAAAAGCCCATACCCTTCACTTTAGCTTCCTTAGATAGAGAACTTTATTAAATGGCTTTTCTCTGTATGTGGATGTCTTTGTAAAGTGCCCTGAGACAATGTTGTTGTGAATTGGTGCAATAAAAACAAACCTAATTAAATAAATTTTACATTTTATGATGGATTAGCATTAGGGGAGTGGTGGTACAGAGGTTACAGAAGGTGGGCCTGTGATCTGTAGGTCACCGGTTCAATGTTCAATTGCCATGTCTTTGTGTAACTCAGTTCACTGTGGTGACCCCTGAAGAAGCAAGCAGCTGGAAGAAAAATAAAAAAATAAAAACACTATTTTCCCTAGTGTTGGTGTAGTAAAGAAAGGGGAGGACTAAATACTATGGAAAAGGGTGACATGCAATTCAACCATAGTTTATTAAAGTGTCTTGTTGCTAGCTTACGTTTAGAAAATACAGTTGTCCCTCGATTAATGCGTGGGTCATGTCCCCCCCCCCCGCAATAGGTGAAAAACTGTTCAGTAGGAACACTATATTTATTTCAGTGTTTGTGTGTATTTATGTATATTTTAAGGCTTTATAAACCCTTACTCATAATTGATCATTGAGCTTCTGGAAATTTCAGGATTATTTGCAACATTCCTGCCAGTTCTGTGAGTTTAATAGATTGCATAGATTTACGTTGCAAAACAATGACTCCATTTCAGCAGAAAGCAGCGGCCGGAAGCACTGTTGGCTTCTGGGTAGTGTAGTTCTTTTTGACTGGCGTTACAGTGTAGGTTTATTCAAAGAAAACTACAAAACGGCGACACCTGTCAGAAGTTTTTGTTTTGTTAACTTTTTAGCCTGTACTGTCCCAATCACGTGAATAATATTGAAGTTGACAATCGTTGAAAAACCGCGAAATAGCGAATCCATGACATTTGAACTGTGAAGTAACGAGGGAGTATACTGTGCATCACAAAACTAGTTATCTGATTTGATGCTGTTCTCTCCTCTCATTCTGAATGCTACATCATACTGTGTTATTATGTTCTTTGTAGTGGCACAACTTCGAGAAACAAGTCATCCAAACACAGATTGAAACAGATTATTTAACCAAGTGCCAATTGTAGTATAGTTTACAGTTTTTACAGGTAATTATTTGATCTCCTGCTCATTTTGTAAGTTTGCTCACTTACAAAGAAACAAGCAGCCTCTACATATTTCGTAGTTTTATTTATGGTGGAGAAAGACAAAATGGCAACTAAACAGCAAAACTAAAACTAAATATTACAGTTAGCAATTATTTTCATATCTCTGAGTTAAAAAAAAAGTATTTGATCCCTAAACACAGCTAAGTAAATCACTCTTTAAGAATTGCTTAAATATTTTTTCAATTGCTACATAAATGGAAAATAATCTCCACAAAATACATGCAGATATCGCTTTAGTTCTGTGCCTCCTTGGTTGTTGAATAGCCAGTAAATTTTTAATGTGAAGACAGTGTTTGGACAAGATGCAGAATGAATATAAATCTGGTCCATAGTCAAAGAAAGGATGCTCAGTCATGCAACAAACTCTGACTTGGAAGCTTGCTGGATTTGACACATAGCATTTTGTGTGTAAGTGTCTCACCTCTTGAACATGTTTCTGACTGCTGGCACCCAAACTTGATGTCCCCCTCAATAATTCAGGCAGTCACGTTCTATAAACCCAGATTATTGCATTGTTTTGACTTATTCTGAACAACGAAATGCTTTTTGCATCTGCCACATTGTATTACAACTCAGCATGGAGGTCAGTCACTCATGTCTAACATCATAGTTAAACCAGCATTTTACATATCTGTAATACATAACAAACCACATTTAGACGTCATGTTTAATGTGTGACATAAGCTTGATAAACTGTTTTTAAAAATCTGAAATATCAGTAAATCAAATACAAACAAACCAAACAATATTTTTCCATCACTAAAAAAAACATGTCTATGCACGTCTAATTCCCTTTGTGTGGCAAGTATGTGCCAGACCTGTAGAAGTAAATATGGGATGATGCACAGTAGCTGTTTAGGCTAAAAGCAATAAAAACAGGCATGCATGAACTGAAGCATTGCAAATCTGGATGATAAAACGTGTGACAAGTTGTGTTTGTACATGACTGAGGAAGGTAGCACTTTTTCATGAACCCTCATCATTAAAACTTACTTAAAACTGCAAAAACTCAGCTTGAAGACGCATACATGAAGGATGTCACATTCACTTTTACAAAGAAAATATACTGCCTACTTCTGGCATAGAAAAACAATTTTATAGCAAAAAAATAAAATAAAAAAACAAATGTGGTAAAACAATCAAATTATTTACAACTGAAAAAACAAAACTCTTTATTTTTATTTTTTTTACTAATTTAATATAGGGTCCTTGTGTAAAATTATTTTTCTGACTAGGAAACTAAAAGCAAATGCAAATGCAAAAAAAAAAGCATTTAATTTGTAATAACAGTTTTGGTATTGCAGTGCTTTTACCTGATTAATATGCTCTCAGCTAGATAATTATTTTCCCCATAAAAAAGCTAATTAAATATTTAAAAGTTAAATTTAACTTAAAAATAACAAAACGTAACAGTTACCTATTCAATCAAATAACCGTCTTTCTAAAATAGCTGTGTTCACTGATTAATTGTTTGAGACTGTAGCTTGTTCTCCTGTTTTTTATTTAAATTTTTTTTACTGGACTTTCAGCCACGAAAAGAAAGAAAAGTAAAAAGAAGAAGAAGAAAAAAAGATGGAATGCTAGTCCTAGATTGAACTATGAATTCTGTAGCTTTGTGGCAGGTGCTTTAACAATGTTATATATCTCCCCAAAGGTTTTCAGGCAGATTTAATTTAAAGCCTTTCTGTGTGAAACACAAAAACATAACTAGAAAATCAGAAATTGATCCCACTGGCAGTGAGACCGCAAAAAAAAGGCACATGCAGCCATCGTGCACCACGACCATGATGCCATTGTGCAAATGCAGAGCTAGTCCTTTGTGAACTTGCAACTTCAATCACAAATCATTAGCATTTTGCCAACAGCTCTGGGGTTCATGAGTGTCAAGTTAAACCCATCCATCCAGGGCTTTTATTAGTAGGGCATTAGGCAGGCCAGGAAATGATCTCTGAGACAACACATTCAGTCCCCTCTTTGACTACCAGCTATTTCCCTCCAGTGGAAGATTGAGGGACCTGAGAAGAGCGAACCGATATAAAAACTAATTTGTTCCTGTACCCAATTGGATTTTTAACGCCTGGAAGTAATACTCGTGGGTGCTGGCTTTTTACTCTTCAAACGTGAAGGCTTTTATAGACATCCAGACGTACAGCAGGATGCGGTTGCGTGGTGCTGTGATTCAGCTGCTGTGCTTTCTGTTCTGATTTCCACAATATGAAAAGTTTTATTTTACAGAAAACCTCAAAATTTTCTGTTTTCAACAATATGAATATAATCTGCCTTTACATTTGTTCAGCATCATTCCAACTTTATCTGAATGCTACAAAATGCCTTGCGGGTTAATCAAAAATGTGTCACCTTGGAAACTGGACTCTCTTCACTGTGTGCAGTTATAGTGCAGGTAACTGATTTGTTGCACAGTCTTTTAACAGAATCTCAGTTATTTTCTTTACTAAGAAAAAATAATGGGCACTTTGCTGGCACTTTGTGGGCCTCAACCATTAAACCAAAAGGTCAGATTAAAAATGGAGCTTTTCTCAAACAGAAGGTGTGTCAACACATCATTGTACAGCACAACTGAAAAGGAACAAAATGCAGTGTTGCAATGTGCCTCTAACGAGTGGATCTTCTCTTACCCTAACCCTCACCTCACCAGTGACGTGCAGGCAGGGGAGGCAGGTGAGGTGCCTCACCTGTCATCATGACAAGTAAAATACTAACAATGATGAGAAAACACACTTGACTACTCGACTCTTCTATAAAAGTGTTTTATAAAAGTGTATTCTGAATTATTTCAGCACTTCAATGGTCAAAATCACAGAATTTACACATTCTCTGTTCAAACGATGTGGGCGAGGCAGTGTAGTGCTCTGCTTCACCTCTGGTGGCGCTGTGTCATATCTTCTTCTTATTATTATTTTGGCTTTTCCCTCTTCAGGGGTCGCCACAGCGAGTCATCCTCCTCCACCTCACTCTGTCCTCTGCATCCTCTGTCCTCACTCCAACTACCTCCATGTCCTCTCTAACTGCATCCATATATCTCCTCTTTGGTCTCCCTCTTTGTCTTTTTCCTGGCAGCTGCATTTCTAACATCCTTCTACCAATATACCCACTGTCCCTCCTCTGGACATGTCCAAACCATCTCAGTCTGGCCTCCCTAACTTTATCTCCCAGTTGTTCAACATGTGCTGTACCTCTGATGATCTCATTCCTGATCTTATCCATCCTTGTCACTCCTAAGGAGAACCTCAGCATCTTCATTTCTGCTACTTCCAGTTCTTTCTCCTGTCTTTTTGTCAATGCCACTGTCTCCAGACCATACAA
>JBBPBX010012523.1:0-18633 GCA_038048925.1 Garcialebias charrua
TAAAGCTGTGTATCGTCGGCATAACAGTGAAAAGAAATGTTGAACTGATTAATAATTTGACCTAAAGGCAGCATGTAAAGGGAAAACAACAGGGGCCCCAGAACCGACCCCTGAGGGACACCACAGGAGACAGAGACTGTCTGGGACGTGGCGTTGCCAAGACTAACACATTCCAGCCTATTGGAGAGGAAAGATTTAAACCAGTCCAGGACGGTGTCACAGAGACCGACCTCCACATGAAGACGGTGGAGGAGGATACTATGGTCCACAGTGTCGAAGGCTGCAGTGAGGTCAAGGAGGACAAGGATGGAGGGAGAGCCAGTGTCAGCAGCCAAGAGGACATCATTAGTAACTCTCAGCAGTGCAGTCTCAGTACTGTGAGCTGCCCTGAATCCAGACTGGAACTTCTCATACAGGGAGTGTTGTTGTAAGTGATCCTGCAGCTGAGCAGCAACTGCTTTTTCCAGCACTTTAGACAGAAAAGGGAGGTGTGAAATTGGGCGGTAATTAGAAAAAATGTCGGGATCCAAATTAGATTTTTTCAGAAGAGGCCTAATGATGGCAGTTTTTAGAGGCAGTGGAACATGACCAGATTGAAGAGACTGATTTATTATTTGAGTGATAAGTGGGCCTATTGCAGAGTGATTGGATTTTATGAGAGACGAGGGGAAAGGATCCAGGGCGCAGGATGAAGGCTTCATTTTCTTGATGATGGCCTCCACCTCACTCTGAACAACTTCGTCAAAGCTGTTAAGGGTCCCAGAATGCAGACGGGTAGATGGCACACTGAGAACAGGGAGGTTGTGGAGCTGAGATCTGATAGTGTCAATTTTGGTTTTAAAAGATGAAAGAAACAGGTCGCATTTTTGAGCAGAGTCCTCAAGAGTTTGTTTAATGGGATTAAGCAGACGAGTTATTGTGGAGAAGAGCTGTTTAGAGTTTCCAGGGCAGGTGTTGATGATGTTGGAATAATATTTGGAGCGTGCTTCTTTAAGAGAATAGGCGTACGCTTTCTGATGTTCTTTGTACGCCTGCTTATGTACCGAGAGACCAGATGATTTTAGACGTCTCTCGATAGCACGGCCAGTTGCCTTCATCTTGCGCAGCTCATCAGTGTACCAAGGGGCTGAACGGGAGAAAGACACCAGTCTTGTTTTCAAGGGAGCATGTAGGTCCAGGAGCTCCCGAAGAGATTGGTTGTAGTAATCCACAGAGTCATCTGCAGAAGGATGATTGACCGTGGTCAGGGTGTGAAGATCAGCAGACAGAACATCAAGGGAAATGTTTTTAAGGTCACGGAACTGGATGGGTCGTTTTGGGTTTGAAGCAGGCGAAGATGAAGGCACTTCCAGGGAGATGACCCTGTGGTCTGAGACACCCAGGTCATATACAGATAAATTATTGATGAGTACAGTGTCAGTAATCACCAAATCCAGAGTATGCCCCCTGCTGTGCGTAGGGGCGTCAACATGTTGAGTGAGATTAAGAGAATCCAAAAGAGACTTAAAATCTGTTGCCAGAGGTGAAGAGGAATTGTCCACGTGGATATTCAAGTCGCCAAGAAAAATAGTCTTCACAGGGGAGGTGCAGAAATAAGTGAAGAGGTCATGTATCTCTGAGTTAAATGAAACATGCGGTTTGGGAGGTCTATAAATTAATATAACATTCATCAGGAGTGGGGCTTTGAAGCTGAAAGCCAGACATTCAAAAGAAGAAAAATCCTGAGAAACCAGATGCGACAGCCCTAAACTACTGCGGTAGATTACAGCCAGACCACCACCGCGGCCAGTGCTGCGGGCTCTCTGCAGATAGCTGTATCCAGATGGACAAGCTTCATTTAAAGAACTGTACACATCCGGTCTATGCCAAGTTTCTGTGAGGCACATGAGGTCCAAATTCTTCTCCAAAATGTGATCATGAATTAGACATGATTTGTTTGAAAGTGATTGAACATTAAAAAGTTCTATTTTAATACTAGTTGGAGCAGATTGTTTTTGAAGAGGTTTAAGCAGACTGAAGTCCACTCCACGTTTTCCTTCCTTCCTCCACTTCCACTGCAGATCCTCCTATTATGTTCAGTGGGGTGTGGGTGTGTTTGTTCCTCTGAAGTCCACAATCATCTCCTTTGTCTTCTTCACATTCATGTGAAGGTTATTCTCTTTGCACCAGCTCTCCAGGTGTTCCACCTCCTGCCTGTAGCTGGACTCATCATTGTTTGTGATGCATCCCACCACAGCTGTATCATCTGCAAACTTTACAATATGACAGCCTGGATGGGTGGCTGCACAATCATATGTGAGCAGAGTGAACAGAGAGGGCTCAACACACATCCTTGAGGAGAGCCAGTGCTGAGGGTTATGGTGGAGGAGGAGAAGTTGTGGATCCTCACTGACTGGTCTGTTTGTTAAGAAGTCTAGGACCCAGTTACAAATGGAGGGGCTTAGTCCAAGTGTGAATAGTTTGTCCATCAGGGTTTGGGGGATCATGATGTTGAAGGCAGATGTGAAGTCCACAAAGAGCATACGGATGTAGGAGTCCTTCTGATCCAGGTGGGTGAGAGCAGTGTGGACCACAGAAGAGATGGCGTCCTCTGTTGATCGGTTCTCACGGTATGTGTACTGATGAGGATCCTCGTTGATGTTGATGGTTGTTTTGATGTGGGTCATGACCAGTTTTTCGAAGCATTTAGCGCACAGGAAGCATAAAAGGTTTGAGTCATGTCGGAAATGAGTAAACTAATGAGCTTTTTTTTTTTTATGTGTTTAACAGAAGATAAATTATAGTGCTACCCAAATTGTCCTAAATTATGATAGTAACAAGATGAATTATGCTTCTGTCTTCTTATTTCAGCCAACAGGTTTTATTGTGGTCTCAGTATTCTGCAAATATTTCCTTCTAGCAGCAATTTGGCATGTGATTTACTGGTGAAACAGTAACTTTGAAAGGAGCAGCGGTTGTGTCACTGTGGTCCTGCCGAGGCAATCCTTGTTCCATCTTCTGCTGAAAATGAACTCATGAGCGTTGATATCGAACTTTGACCAAAAGGCCTTTAATGGCTTGGAACTTTTTATGCTTTATAAATGATTTTTGTTGGTCTGACTGGTCGAGTCTAAACGTTTTAGGGAGAATTCCACTTTAAAGTATTGACAAATTGTTTCTAAAAATGTTTGTGCCATATACGGTAGGTTAATGTAAGATTAGGATTTGAGAAACTGATTGTTTCCCCAACAAAACTCTTGCAGAAACTGAAACTGAAACCTTATGGGCTTCAGATACCATGGGCTTATGAAAAAATTTTTTTTTTGTTTGTTTAGTGTTGTATTTTATGCAGAACTATTTCAGTTTCGCATTTTAGCACACTTTCAAGCACCGTAAATGGGTTGTGTGTTTTGTAAAAACATGACTTGGTTTATATCCGTTGGTAAATTGCCTTGATTATGTTAACATATCTAATATTAACAATGTAATGCACTGCATCAATACTGTTTTTGGTTGTGTCAATGCCTTCCAAATACTCATTTTATCTTTTTTAATCTGCAAAATGTATGCAGCCTTAATAAAAAAAAATGTATTTAAAAATACAAAGAAAGTAGGTTCTAAACTGGTGCCTTGGCTGAAATACAGTACATGTAGGGGTTGTGCTCTGTGTTTTCCTAGTGTCTAGCTCCATCTTATATTGTGTTTATGTCTTGCGTTCTCATGCTGTCTTTGGCATCTGTGATTACTCACAAGTGCCATCACTTTGTCTAATTTGTGTTTCGTATATTTAAGCCTGTGTGTTTGTCTTATCCCTCATCCTGGTATTATTTGTACCCTGGTGATGACTAGTCTGCTCCTTGTGAACTCCTTATGGCTCCTTGTAAGTTTTGCTGCCCTGTCAGCCTTTTCTTTTTGTTTTTGTTGTAAATAAACACTTAATTATTCTCCACCGTCCTCAACTGCCTGCCTGCACCACTGGGTTTACCAGCACCAGCCCATTGTGACAGTACACTTTACAGTAAAAGCGCACCGCATTTCTACTGTTGTAGACAGTAAAAACTATAATTCTCAGTTTTTCTAAAAGAAATGTTATGTTGCAGCGTTCACTTGTTTCCAGAAGAACTCAATTCAACTTGAAGAAGTGCTGAAAATCTGAACAGTTTGACATATTTCAGAGTTAGAACACGTTGACCAACACAGTTTGCAACCCAGAGCAATTCTTTACGAAAAGGACTGAACCTGTGCGCCCTGAACCCACTCAGTTTGACCGTTTGCTGTTTTGGATCGCCTGACTGTGTTGAGGATCTGATGGAAGTTAGACAGAAGCGGGGGTCAAGTGTTAGAGGTTAGTGGTCACATTGACAGCATGTGCTGACACGTAAGATCTGCCTCAGCTGTCTGCCTGGCCTCATCTTCCCCCTACTTTCCCTTTAGATGACTCAATTTGATGTAACACTTCAATGTAGAGAGGTTTTCTGGTTTGAACAAAACATTTAAAATTGGGGAAAAGAGAAAATGAGGCCATTTAGAAGCTGGAGTCTGCTCACAGACATACTTATATTAAAGAAAACTCCAAATATTAAATATGGCAGCCACACCCCAGCAGCAAAAAATGGCACAAGTCAGGATTAGAACTAAACCACCACATATGAACACTTACACAACACACAGGAAAAGAGAGGACAGCCACATGAAAATCACTGCAGTTTATTTTATTTTAAAATACTCTTTTTTTCATTTTGTTCTTTTTGACTGTAACGTTGTTGCCATGCCTTCAAAAGTCGCTGTCTAAAACATCTCAGGCCTTCAGAATAAAAGGCCTACATCTTTTAACTTTAAATAAAACTCTTTAATAATAATTCTAATATTATTCATTTCCTTTTTGTAATTTCATCTCATTTACAAAAAAAAAATACATCTGTGGCAAACAAAACAAAAATGGCGGCTCGAATAAAATGAAAATATACAATGTGAGTTGTTGATATGTTGTTTTCCCATCAGCAGGATAAAAACATAAAAATAGTCCATTTTCATAAATGACGTGTAATTACATAATTTACTTTAATTGTTGTTCCTATGTAATGATCTATACTAGAATCTCATTCTTGAAAGATTTTTAAAGCCCAAAAAGACCGATCGAGGAGATCGCTGCTTGTATGAACACTCCTGTGCTGGTTAAACCAGCTTCCATGTAATCTGGCACTCAGTTGGGTTTTAGGTGACGCTGATGAATACCTAGGGTTAGTTTATTATCGGGAAGAGAAAAGATTTCCAGAGGGGGCAGTGCAGACTCAGACTCAATCCAGGATGAAAAGAATCCAGTGTGTACACATTCTTTTGCTTGAAGAAATGTTATTAACCTTTGGCACAAAGTTAATTGCTTTTTTTCTGCTGTGGCTTAAACGCTGCATTAGAATTTTGTAGTTTTTTTTAAAAAGCTATATATTTGCATTATTAGGGTGTTTAAACCCTGATTTTTAACCCTCAGAGGTGACAATCATTAATAGTTTAACAGATTCTCCCCTTAATTGAGGTTCTGGTCATCGTTTAAAAATTACCTTAACCGTATACAGTATATATGTCTGGACCATCAGTTTTAGATCCATTTTAGACTGATTTCTCAGGGTACAATCCTTCCTGTCAGGAGCTTTTGAGAGTACGATTACAATGATAGCTACAAGCAACTGTGCAATTCTGCAGAAAGAAAATGGGGCACAGCTTCATGCATAAGTGGAATAATTGTTTGAAGATATAAAAGCTGGGTCTCCTTGGCGATTTTACTGATCTTTTTAATACGTCCAGTGTAATTTTGCATGACAAGTTTGCCTCGCAGGTGCAGATTAAGACCAAGCTGCATTTAATGCAGGGTGACAAAACTTCATGAATCTGAGCAACAAAAACAGAGTCAAGTTTAGAATTCCACCTAAAAATAGAGAAAATCATGAATAACTGACCTCTCTTTTTTTAACCACCTTCTTGACAACATCTCTCCAAGTTCTGCATGCACTTGTGGACTGAAACCATGCATGCCACATGTTTACGTATCTTCTATCTGAACAGATAGAAACCACAGTTTTTGCATTTCCTGTTAGACTTCATGACACTGTGATCAAAATGTTAAACAGATTTTTGATTCCACGTTCTGCAGCTTTTCAGGTCTTTGAGAAAACATCAATGAGCATCTCTGTGCAGTTACTTGACATCCAAATTGATGGTGGATTTGAGGAGTCTGCATGTTGCCTACAGGAAACTGTTCTCATCATGGCATCATGGGAGCGGGCGTGTGAGAGCGGGCGTGTGAGGGGGGTGGGGGTTACCAGGCAGGACACTGAACAGGGAGGACTTTAAGTAGTGAAGGGAGGCGAGCACATTTCCAAAATAACAAAAAGGCAATTGGGACATGGAGACATTTACACACACAAAGTGCACAACATCCGTTGTTATTTACAAGTACAGCAGTCCTTCAAGTTTCCAGTCGAACGAAAACAAAACGTCAGATTTGAGCACAGTTAGAAGATGCAATAACAGATAACAGCTTTTCGGGGGAGCAGGTACAACAGTGCACGTCCATGTTTTCCCTGCTGTTTTCAAGACTGTGCACACTGCACTTTACTTGTTAAGATTTACACTCCAGTGAAACAAAAAGGCGCCTCTGACGTCTGACATGGCTTCTGTTCTGACCACAGGAAACACATTCACGTGCACATTATCACACACCTACAGGTATGCGTGCAGGTGACAATACACAGGCACACAAAATATTATATCTGTACACACTGACACTCATTCCCCCATCCAGTAAGCGCAATAATGTCCTCTAGGTGTCCCCAACAGCTCTGCAGGTGGTTCACTCAGACGTGTGTGCGTTACCAGTCTGCATCCTCCTCTATGTAATAATCAGGTGTTGAAGTACCATCAAACAAACCAGGGTCCAGAGACTTGCGTTGCTTTCCCCGGGCAAAGACACGGGACAGTGAGCCCAAGCCCATCTTCTCTTTCTTCTTCTTACGCTTCGCCTCCTCCAGATCTTCTAGGGACTGATGGGAGAAAGAGGGAGAAGGACACCAGAGGGAAACAGAAGATGAATAGAGGAGCAAAGGGACTGGGTGATGCAAGAGAAGAAGTTAGTGAAGGGGTGCGGAGAGGGCATTAAAGATCAGAGGAGATCACAGCACACGGGGAAGGTGACAGTTTTCATGCTGCGGCACGTGCACCTAAACCAACAGCCACCACTGGATTTTACACAAGTTTCAAACCACATCTGCAAAGGCAGCGCACGACAGACAGTGTGGGGCAAAAGGGAATGAAGCTAGGCCGAAGCAAGGACGAAGCTAGGACGAAGCTAGGACAGAGCTAGGACGAAGCTAGGACAGAGCTAGGACAAAGCTTGGACGAAGCTAGGATGAAGCTAGGATGAAGCTAGGATGAAGCTAGGACGAAGCTAGGATTAAGCTAAGATGAAGCTAGGACAAAGCTGGGACAGAGCTAGGATGAAGCTAGGACAAAGCTAGGATGAAGCTAGGACAAAGCTAGGATGAAGCTAGGATGAAGCTAGGACGAAGCTAGGATGAAGCTAGGACAAAGCTAGGACGAAGCTAGGATGACGCTAGGACAAAGCTAGGACGAAGCTAGGACAAAGCTAGGACAAAGCTAGGATGAAGCTAGGACAAAGCTAGGACAAAGCTGGGACAGAGCTAGGATGAAGCTAGGACAAAGCTAGGATGAAACTAGGACAAAGCTAGGATGAAGCTAGGATGAAGCTAGGACGAAGCTAGGATGAAGCTAGGACAAAGCTAGGACGAAGCTAGGATGAAGCTAGGACAGAGCTAGGACGAAGCTAGGACAAAGCTAGGATGAAGCTAGGATGAAGCTAGGACGAAGCTAGGCTAGGAAAGAGCTAGGATTAAGCTAGGATGAAGCTAGTATGAAGCTAGGACGAAGCTAGGATGAAGCTAGGACGAAGCTAGGAAGGCTTAAAGGAGAAAATGACAGCAGCCAGGCAGCAAAGACGATCAGCAGTTACCACAAAGGAGGTGATTACTTGGGAGGGTGCAGTGGTGGGCAGCCCTTACATTGCAGAGCGAATGAGTCCGATGACGAGGTGAGTTGATGTCGCTGGGCGTGGACGACCGATCTCCCTCCATGGCAGAGGCGTCAGAGATGATGGAGGACTGACGCGAGTGGCACGGGCTCAACCGCAGGGCGGCCACTAAACGGGACGAGAGGGGAGAGAGACAAGGCTCGTTTCTGATTCGGGTGTTTGGGACAACGAATGTCGTGTACAGGCAGAGGTGGAAAGAGTACTGAAAATTGGTACTCAAGTACAAGTACACTGCTTAGATTGTACTCAATTACAAGTAAAGTACTGGAATTATAAAATACTACAAAATACTGAAATACTAAGCTCCATCTTATTTTAATACCAGGCAAACAGTAGTGACAACATCTAAGACCTTTGCATACTTAGCCAAACTAATACCCCACACATACAAAGAATATAAAAAGCAATATCACACAGGTAGTTGTAAAATCTTGTATACAGCAATATGTTTTTTGAGATTAGATGCTGAAGTCTTGTAGCTGCTGTCACTGCAGAGATCAACCAACGTTTGCATCTGGACGCTGTCTCCCTTTCACCCTCTGTATGTGAAACATTCCTCCAGGTACGACCACAGGCACTCATCCTCAGCTTTTATCTCATCATTTTCTCTGTCTCCATTTTGGCTTTTTCTCCAAATCTTCAGTCCATCAATGACTCTCTACAGAGTTGCCCTTTGCTTATGTCATAGGTAATAATTGGTGCGTTTATGATCTGAGAGCCATTTCGGCTACAAAGATGCAGATGAACGGTCTTTCAAATTGCAACCATACTCGGTAGTGATTTAAAAAGTAGCAAAGTAGATTACATGGTCTAAATTGTACTTAAGTGTGAGTAAGTTTACACACTTGAAAAAATACTCATAAAAGCACAAATAGCCAAAAAATCTACTTAATTACAGTAATGTGAGTATTTGTAATTCGTTACTTCCACCCCTGTGTACAGACAAGAAAATAAATCTCATTTGCTTTAGTGCTGGAGCACATTTAAATGAAAAACATGTATAATAAATTTTATAGTAAGCCAAAAATATATTTGAAACCAGCTGCAGTTGCTAAGCAACAGTGCAAACAGCTTGATAGAGGCTGAGAGCATGTGTGCATGTACTGACGAGACTGATCTGTAGCCTAAAGTACAACTTTTTGCATTTCAATTTGGAGTTTGTGACTGTTCACACGTTGTCCTTGTTTTCTCTCCTTTGTCTCCGACTTTATCCAGATGTTCCCAATTAACAACCGATATGTGAGCCTTTAAAACATCTGCGGGATGCATTTGAATTCTGATGTCTGCGAGGCTATCATTTTGAAAATCTTTCTCTTTTATAATGTTGAATGTTGCTGGTCATTTTTGTACTTTGTTTAGACTTGTTTTTTTTTCTAAAAGCTTCAACTGCTACATTTTAAGGCTGAAAGGTTATAGAATAGCGTTTGCATAAACTAACAGACTAACAATTCACTTTTGTGTTTGGTTTTCAGCTTTGTCAGTTTGATCAGAATTACAGTCTGTCCAAACTGAAGTCATTCAAAGAGCTATCACTTTAAAATGTAGATTTATCTGTTTGAAGATCCACTTCAGTATGACAGAGCTACAGAATAAAGAGCCAACTGAATTTAAAATATGATTTTATATTGTATTTTTAGACAACTGTCTGCATGTCTGATGAGTGTTGTGACAGGCAATGCCATTTCTCTTTCAACACCTGCAGTGCATGTCAGTCAAAGGGTGCAGTACAGCAAAGAAGGAAAATCTATTAGGGGACTGAAAACATTGAGTAAAAGCATTTTTTTTCTCCAAAAATATATAAATGCATGTCAATTTCAAGTATTCCATTTATTTTACTCCCAGGTTGTACTTAACATGCAAGTGATGTTTCAGTTTGCAGCACTGTTTAAAGAAAAGGAAACACCAGGCGAATGACACGACACAACAGGAGCATCATCATAGTGGATGGAAAGACTGGGTGTGTCTAAAGCAGCTTCACGTGAGCATGCAGCGTAAACAGAGGTGGTAGGATGTGGGTGTACATTTGTGCTTATGAACCTTGTCTGTCTGAGGGATGCACTGAGTGGACGTAGAGGGTCTGCTGACTCTGTCTGATGGCCGCAGTCAGGGGAAGATCAGCCTGCATCACCCACTCCTGGTTGTTGCCGTTGACGACCGCCTCTGTCGGCATGGCCAGGGAGTGACGCTTGGGCACGTCTTTCGTCAGGGTGGCTAGTGACTGTTTGGCCTACAGGAGAGAGACAGACACGTGCATTCTGAGCGTAAACCTGGGAGGAAATCTTCATTTTGGAGTAAGCTTCTGCTTCTTTCAGACCACTAAAGCTGCACTATGTAACTTTGTAGGGCAGTCTGTAACTTTTCTAACAATATATTTTTAACATATTTCTTCACTCTGTCACTATCTACTGACAGACTGGTGTTAGACAAAGTAATCTCTGAAAAAAACTATAGTCCCCTTGCTTCTCTATCAGCATTTATAAAAACACTAAAAACACAGAGTGACCCGGACAATGACCAGCCAATAAAAACAGAGTTTGTAACCAGCCAATAAAAACAGAGCTTGAATTTGAATCAGCCAATAAAAACAGAGCTTGAATTTGAATTTCAGCAGAGCAAGGCGGAGCAGAGCCATATGGCTCTGAGGGGGAGGGATCAGAATGCTTTGCCTGTTGAAAATATTTCTAAGTTCTGCGCTCTACAGAAAGTTACACATAGTACCTTTAACAGTTATATTGTGAATGTTTATGAAGCACCCACACACTATTGTGAGCCATTTTTCTTTCGCACGTTTTTCGACATCTTTCTAGTTCAACAATTTTTTGTGCTATTTCAACAAATCAAATTCAAAACGTTCAGCTCTTTCAGGACAATCCTGCTGTGACTTTTGGAACTGGTGTAACTTTAGCTTTTTGAAATACAGTATTTAGTCTTTTCTGAAAATTTTTCCTCATAGAAAATGAATTGAGCTCATTTTACATCCTTCAAATCTTTAGATTTGTTTACAACCTTTTACTGCTCCTTTCACATTTTGTTCTGGCTCAGCTTCTTTCAGCTTCCTTGTGCAAATGCAAACTTTTTCCAGCTACTTTCAGCTGTTTTTCAGCTGTTTTGTGCTTCTTTCCGATTTTTTCTGCTAACTTCAACATTTTTGTGCTTCTTCTAAGTTCTTTCGGCTAATTTCAGCTTATTACACTCCTTTCAGCTATTTATGTAAGTTTCAGCTTTTTCTGCCATCTCAGCTACAATTTAACGGTTTTATGCCAATTTTAGCTTATTAGCCAATTCCACATTTTTTGCACTCATTTTAACTATTTTTAGCCTAACACGGAAAAAAGTTTTCTCTTTACTTTCTTCTGGTAATTTAAGCTTCTTTCTGCCTTTTAGCTACTTTTCAGATGTTTTTTTGTTTGTTTTGCTAATTTCAGCTTATTTCAGATAATTTCCACATTTTAATGCTCATTTTAGCTTATTTTAGCCTAACAGGACAAATGTGTTCTTTCTGCTGATTTTAGCTTGTTCTACCTTTTCAGCTACCATTTTAGCGGTTTTTTTTTTAATCTACCATAATTTTAGCCGTTTCCAGATAAATTCAAGTTTTTCATGGTAATGTTTGTTACTTTCCGAGTAACTAACTTATTTCTGCTAATTTCAGCTTGTTCCTTTCAGCTTTTTCTGTTAAGTTTCAGCCTTTTCTGCTCCTTCAGCTACCTTTTAGCTTGCTAATTTCAGTTTGTTATGCTCCTTCAGCTACCATTTAGCTATTTTGATGATAATTTTAGCCTTTTTAAAGCTAACTACACATTTTGTTTAGCCAATTTCAGCTCCTTCCACTTCATTCTGGTAGTTTAAGCTTCTTTCTGCATTCAGCTACCTTTCATCTATTTTTTTGTTGTTGCTAATTTCCAAATTTTTGTGTTAATTTCTGCTAATTTATACCAAATTCTGTAAATATGTGTTCTTTCTGCTTTGTTCTGTTAATTTAGGCTTGTTCTTCTATTTCAGCTACATTTCAGCATGTTTATTAGCTAATTTCAGCTGTTTTTCGGTAAGTTTTGCAAAAAGCATTCACACTGCATATTCTCGCAGGAAATGCAATTGCTCTGTTAAAATTTTCTTTTGCATTATGTGCACACAACAGATTTTGTGTCTAGATTTATGTGGGTTTGCTTTCTGCCTTCTCACTCTGCTTTTATCCTCATGAAAAATGCAGCGGTTTTATTGTTCTCCTTTTATTTGTGCAAAGTCTCTCACCACCATCCCTGTGAACGCTGATAAAAATATGTTGACAACAAGAAGAAAATTTTGTATAAAGCATAGAGTATTTGGAGGAGGCATTTGCTGTTTGTTGCCATGGGGGTGGAAGTTGGAGATATGTGGTGTGTAAGAAACTGAAAACAATTAAGGCGTTCTATAACTTTATTAAAAACCTTTGCTTTGAGGTGCCTTTGAGCGACAACAGTAAGCTGCCGGAGCCTTGTGGGTTTATTATGTGTTGGCAAAATGTTCACTCTGTTCTTTCTGGTTCTGCACTTTCTGATTAGCTGCGATGTGTTGCTGTTTAAAATTGCTTGAAATGTGGTTACTGTGAAAATCTTATTGCCATGCCAAACACGGAGAGGCTGCAATACACCACCACAATCAGCTTCAGCGCAATCAAGTCGCCTCACCAGCCGTCAAACGATCATCAGCCACACTCTTTGACATGCAAAACAGAAGACCGTCACAAATCTTTGGGCTAATTAGTCACTGGAAATTTATTTTTGGGTTATCGCTGAGAGCTTTTTACCATCAAATTGAATCAAAACAGAGAAAAACACTTCAGGGTTGCTGATGTTAGGACCACCAGGATCAGTGAGGGTGGGCTGAGGGTTAGTCAAAAACGTGCACCTGAGAAAGAGGGGAAAGGAGTGGGGCTTTCCAAACTGACAATTAAGTCACAGGTAGGAGACATTTTCTACGACGGAGCTTTAGGGCCACACTAAGGAAGAAAAAAAAATTACGAATGAGAATAAAGTCATAGTATTACAAGAATAAAGTCATAATACACTAGTCCCTTGTTTATTGCGGGTGTTTGGGACCATGCCCACTGGCGATAAGTGAAAAACCGCGAAGTAGGGATACAGTAGTCCAAGTTCAAGTTCAGTTCAAGTTCAATAAACTTTGTCATGACATGTGCCAGGCACTTTCACACTCATGTTACTCCCAATCAAATATGATAATCTGAAACCATATGGCATTGCAATTAAAGGCTGCTTTCAGTCATGACATAATGTGGATGGAGGCATATTTCACAAACAGTGACCCAAAAGTGATTGTGGACTACTTCATAAACACAGTGACTCGCATTGGAGGATGTCCACAGCAGGTGCGAGCCAATCCAAGATGTATTACGAGTTTATTCACGTAATATTATAGTTTTTTCCTCATAGAATTGTGAATTTATTCTCGTAATACTACAAATTTCTCCTAAGATTTCAACTTTATTCTCATAATTTTATGACTTTTTTCTCGTGATCTAATTCCCCCCCAACACCCACCCCCCCATTAGCGTGATCCTAAAGCTCCATCTTAATTTTCAGGGAGAGTGAGGTTCAAATGTTCAAACTGGGGGGACCAGTCTTACCGCCATGACCCTAGGAGAGTAGTCCCTGTCCGCAAGGCGTTCAAACACTCGGAACTCCATTCTCTGATTGACACAGTTACTCACCTGGGGGGTTGGAGATATGAGCAAATGCTAGACATTTAAGAGCTTTCTATGTTTTAATCAAATGTCTAAAACAGTAAAAGTGACAAACAGTTGTTTTATGCACTTATAAAAGAGCAATCAGAAATGCCCTCTTTGTTTCAATACGTCCTGTGAATGTTTGGGAAAACAAAGAAACCTTGTAGTACAGTTCTATTTTCTGTATTACACTTTTGTTGCTAATTATTATTTTTGTACAAAAGATTTGCCATTCATTAGCAACTTCCATGACCCATTTTCCTTTGTAAGGCAATTTCAGAACTGTAAAATATGTGCTCTAGCCAACTGCATATTCTGGTAGCTGTCTAAAAATAAATACCGTATTTTTTGGACTATAAGTCACACTTAAAATCCTTTAATTTTCTCAAAAATCGACAGTGAACCTTATAATCAGGTGCGCCTTATGTATTAACTCTTACTGACCTCGAACCAATTGTATGTGGTTATTATGAATGAGCTGAATAAAGTTTGACTTAACTGTTTTGTTTCACTTAATATGCCTTATAAACTGGTGCGCTTTATAGTCCGAAAAATACGGTAGTGCTTTTTTTTTTTTTTTGTCAAAGTCAAAGTCAACTTTATTGTCAAAACTGCAATATGTACAGGACACACACAGGATTGAAATTTCATTTCTCTCAGACCCCCGGTGCAACAATAACCATTAAACATTAAAACATTTAATAAACATAAGCATAAAATGAAATAATAAAAGTGTAATAATAAAAGTGTAATACTGTCCTGAGTTTAGCATAGTAGTATAAAAGTATAAAAAGTATATCTATAAAATAAAATGAAGGTTCTGACATTGACATTTGTAATAAAGTGACAAAGCAGCATATGAAGTTTATGTACACAGTATATGTATGAGGTATTTGATATTGGTATAGAGGTAAAGTGGCATATTAAATAAAGCTAGTAATATATATATATATATATATATATACAGGTAGTCCCCGATTTACGAGCGAGATCCGTTACAACGAGGCGCTCGTAAACCGGAAATCTCGTAATTTGGAACGGCCGCCATTTCGCTCGTAAATCCGGAAATCCGCTCGTAAATTGGAACGGTTTTCGCTAGCGCACCTAAAAACACTCTATTTTCATCTAAAAACTACTTTTGAGTGCATAAAAATGATCGGAAACGTGTGTTTATATGCTTAACTTGCTAACTGAAGTGAAAAAACACATGAAAACTCAGTATTTTTTTCGTTTTTTCCAAAAATGTGCAGCTCGTAAGTCTGGAACCTCGCAGATCAGAGCGCTCGTAAATCGGGGACTACCTGTATATATATATATATATATATATATATATATGTATATATATATATATATATATATATATATATATATATATATATATATATATATGTATATATATATATGTATATGTATATATATGTATATGTATATATATATACAAGTGGATCTGCAGTGGAAGTGGTCTCCAGCTACAAATACTTGGGTGTACACATGAATGATAACCTCAGCTGGAGCAACAACACCACCAGCCTGATCAAGAAAGGTCATCAGAGACTCTACTTCCTCAGACGGCTGAGACGAGCTGGTCTGAGCAGCCCAGTCCTCACCTCCTTCTACAGGTGTGCAGTGGAGAGCATCCTGTGCTCCAGCATCAACGTGTGGCATGGAGGCTGCACAGTTGCAGAGAGGAAAGCTCTACAGAGAGTGGTGAAGGCTGCACAGAAGTCTGTTGGAGTCAGTCTCCCCACCATCACAGACATTTACACCTCCAGATGCAGGAAAAGAGCCACCTGCATCATGAAAGACCTCACTCACCCAGCACACTCACTCTTTGCCCCACTCCCCTCAGGACGGAGGTTGAGGAGCATCAAATGTAGAACCACTAGACTGAGGAACAGCTTCTACCCTGAGGCTGTTAGACTCATGAATAAATAATCAACACGAATAAACACTGCAAAATATCACATCATGCTGATGCTGATCTGTTTTCTTGTTGCTGTGTTCATCTGTGACCATCTGCTCATACAGACTCGTGTCCGTGCTGCTGTTTATAATGATGTTTTTCTATCCACAATATTCCTGAAGGTGGCACTGTATTTGCGATTATGGGACTTACTTCCGTTTTGACCCCGGAAGTAGAATTTCTGCATTGGCTCCTCGTTGTTTACTTGTTTATCTGTGCGCATCGTAGAAGTTCTGTTAAAGTTCTGTTTTCTGTTATTTTGAGCTAAAATTGTCATGAAGATGTCTTGAGGAGCTCTGGTACCTGTTGCGCTGTTCGTGGCTGTAAGAATAATCAGACGAAGCTGAATTTGTGGCTGCAACTAGTGTGTGTTGAACATGCTCCGAAAACAAAAACCTGCATCCTTCTTTGTGGCTGGGCTACGAGAAACCACCTGAAAAAAGACTCTGTATCCTCCAGAGGAACGAGAACACCAGGTATGATTTAAGAGACAGCTTTTAGTTTAATGATTTTATGTAGTCAGTGATTAAATGATACTAATATTTTCGTGCATAACTGGCAAATAAACACACGCACCTATATACTGTATGTATGCTGTCTGTGTATATTTATTTATACTGTATATATAATATAGGTGTCTGTTGTGTTTATTTATATATATATATAATATAGGTGTGTGTGTGTGTGTGCGTGGGTTTCTTTTATATATAATCTAGGTGTGTTTGTGTGTGTTCATAAATGAACCCTAATGTTTGTATACTGTACTTTTCTTTTCCTCCTTTCTGTTATATTTCTGCATAAGGTGAGTTCCAGGGATGGATGGATGACGCTCCAGTTGGTCCAGGGATGGATGAAGCTCCAGTTGGTCCAGGAGATGGATGAAGCTCCAGTTGGTCCAGAAGTTTGTGTGCAGTTATGTACCACAGCAACAAATGAGTGAAAATATAATTTCTATAAATAAATCTGCGTTTGAAGTGCATTTGGTGTTGCTGTGTTTCACCTTCTTTATTTCAATAAGATACATTGTTTAATGTCTAATGAGAAGTTCTACTGCAAATAAAAACACTAGATGTGATTGTTTTTTTGGCAACTTACCAGTTTAGTTTTTTATTGACAAGTACAAAACTTAAAAACATGCATGTTGCTGTGGTTCCTCCTCCAGGAGGAGATTGATAAGAATAAAAGCTATAATTATAAATTTTAGGCTGATTGTTAACTCTAAATTGACTCTGGGTGTGAGTGAGACAGGTCCCTCTTGTAAATGAGTCCCCGTGGCTCAACGAGGCAAGCCTGTAGAAATAAAGGTTGAATGAATGAATAAACTAAAAACATTTGAAACTGAATACAATATGAGAACTGTGGGTGATTTGATGTCTTTTAATGAAAATGATTGGCTGCAGAATAAATACCAGAATAAATACCAGGTCAAATACACTCTTCAACAAGAAATGATGGGCAGTTTCTGATTTTAAACAAACTGGAACAGATTCCTAATCATGTGGGACCACTGGACAACCACTGGACGACCACTGGACGACTGGAGCAAGCAGCAAACCCCTCCGGAATCCAAGACGATGGAACTTGGCCCTTCACTCGTCTGTACCTTAAAAAAAGAATAAAACTGTCATGTTTGCATCACAAAGTCTAAAATAAGACCAAGTTTGCTACTCAAAGTAGAAAGAATAAATACAGTTGCTCCTACATTTTTTACTCATTCACAAAGATATACTGTAATGTTCAATTTTATATTGATTTCAGTAATTTTATCTTAGATTTACTTTAATATTTTTGAATTATTGTGCCAGGTGCTTGTGTCATTACTTGTTCTTCTGCTCCTGCGTCTCAGAGTAAGTGTGTCTGTCAACTTCAGCGTGGGAGACCAGTCTGTGACTTGTGTGCAGGCCTTCCTGAAAAAATAAATATTTCAATAGAACAAATGTAGTAATAACCAAAAGATGAGCTTGTGTTATGGAATATTTTCTGTACAAACAGCATCCCACTGCTTTATTCACATGAGAGTAACAGGGACCTACAATCAAAACAGTACTACAGTACAGTATGTATGTGCAGTATGTATGTATATACTGTATATATAGTGTGCATACAGTATACACATACACACAGCATATGTAAATGTATTACACACACATGTAGTTATATTATTTATCCACAGATTTGTTTAGTAAATACTTTAACAGATGCTAACGCTACATGCTAAGCTAACCACAGCTAGTAGACGGTGCTAAATCATGAAGAAAAAAACAACAACAGCTCCAACACAGAGAAAATTATACTCTCACATTGTTCTGAAATTGTTTCACAAAATGATTTATGTAGAATATTTTGTTTACCGGAGAAAACGTGATCTGAACACGACGTCTTCGGGAGCAGATCCGAGCAGAGGAGGGGCAGCTGTCAGCTCGTCCGATGGAGATAAATCCTTCACGTTTACTTATTTTTGGGATGAAGTGAAAACTGCGCTTTGAACAAACGTCTACCCGACAGCAACACCCACTAACCCAACACGAAGTAACCGTTGCAATTAATTAGAAATAAACAAAACAAAAAAACAAAAGTGAAAAATACAGCCAGTAGACTGGGCTTTAACTGCTGCTCTCACTTCAGGCGGAAGTCGTTCCCATAATTCGCGCAAGGCATCATGGGGCGTAGGAATATTGTGGATTACATTAGGGCTTAGTGTGTTACTAGTTGATGTTTTTCTTAGTTAATCCTAGATGTTATTTCTGTTTTTCTCTTGCATTTGTTGTTGGATGTAACTGGGACCCTGTGTACATAATCTCGTTTTCATCACATGTACCACATGCGGTGCAAATGACAATAAAGACTCTCTGACTTTGACTCTGACTC
>JBBPBX010012523.1:26813-39089 GCA_038048925.1 Garcialebias charrua
TATATACTATATATATACTATATACTATATACTATATATATACTATATACTATATACTATATATACTATATACTATATATATATATACTATATACTATATACTATATGTATACTATATACTATATATATTATATACTATATATATATATATATATATATACTATATAAATATATACTATATACTATATATACTATATTATATACAGGTAGTCCCCCGACTTGTGGGTCCTGAATCTATCATCTATTAAATATCAACTTTTTGAATGGAATAATGGAAGCTTAACAACTTTTCTATGATATTCTAATTTTTTGGAAAGGGTCTGTCTAAGGCAAAGAGTATTGGTTCAAGCACTGAACCTTGAGGAACACCATGACTAACTTTGTTGTATAAAGAAGATGCATTATTTATATTTACCAACTGGAATCAATTAGATAAATATGATTTAAACCAATTTAGATACATTCCTGTAATCCCAATATCATACTGTATTCAAGCCACTGTAGTAAAATATTGTGATCAACTGTATTAAATGTAGCACTGAGGTGACGTCTAACAGGAGGCAGCTGTGGCTGAGTGGTTAGAGCAGTTGTCCTCCAATGCAAGAGTTGGGGGTTCAAATCCACCAGCAGTCACATGCCTAAGTGTCCCTGGGCAAGACACTGAACCCCTCATTGCCTCCAATGTGCGTCCCATTGGTATGAATGTGATCTAAAAGCACTGCTTAGCCTCATTAGAATGATTTGTTCAATTAGCTTTGTATAGATCTAGTATTGTGCTGTATGAATGGGTAAATGAGGGCACAGATTGTAGTGTAAAGCGCTTTGAGTATCTTCATAAGATAGAAAGGCGCTATATAAGTACAGTCCATCTAACAGGACCAGTATAGACACCAAGTCCATTGTCTGAGGCCAAGAGATTATCATTACGGTAGTGTTTTACACCAGTGCAGATTTAGTGCTGTGGTGAGCACTAAAACCTGACTGAAACTCTTCAAATAGTAATCTGTTTGAAGAGTTGAAGAGTTTGGTTCAGATGTTCACTCAACTGACTTGCAACTATTTTCTCAAGATCAGAACAAGCGCTCAATACAAAAACAGCTGGACTTTATCATCCACATATCGGAACCAATGGCTTGGCGCTGTTCCCTCATTGTTTTTGTATTGAGCGCTTGTTCTGATTTTATCATGTCCTGGACGACTGAGAATCTTCACCAGCTTATTTTCTCAAGATCAGCTTGAGCTTATTTTCTCAAGATCTAAAAACGTTAATTAGGTCCGCTGGACGTTCAAAAAACAAAACAAAAAAGACTAACAAACAAAAGTTAAAGAAACGTTTCGTCTTTCATCTGAAAGACTTCTTCGGTATTTTTTCAAGAATTTTTTGATTTTTTTGCAATCTGTTTAGCCTATCTCTGCTTTTTGCAGACTATTGAGGTTTTTTCCCCTTTACAAATTTCAGCTGTTCTGCTGCTTTTAGCTTTTGTTGTCCTGCTTTCAGCAAATATCAATTGTTCAAATTCATCCTGCATTAATAATTTAGAGATTAAACCATTTCAGCCTGGTTTCAGCTTTTTAGCTATTTTCAGTAATTCTTCAGAAATAAACATTCACACTACATTTTCACAGAAAATAGTCTCTAGTCATTACTTTGTGTCTACCTGTCACATAAAATTGCAGTAACTATGTTGAATTTGCTGTCTGTAACGTGTTAAATGTAGAAAAGTTCCAACGATTCTGAAGACTTTTTCAAAGCACAGTAAATAGAAAGCATAAAGAGGTTTATCCCAGGACCTTCCTGACTCTGAGGAGGACTAACACCCCTGGGAAGCTCACCCCAGCTGAGACAGGTAGTCCATCACTCCACTCTCTTTCAGGTAATAGGTCACCACTCCGCTGCCCGGAGACAAGCTCGTCTTTATGTATGGCTTCACAATCAAACCACTTTCAATGGCTTTCTTAGCGAGAAGTCCTGGAATCAGATTTAATTCATTTATTTATTGTGTGTAATAATAGCTCTTACTTATAATACATGATGTATTAACGTTATAAATAAAGTAAATGTACCTGCACCGAGCATGACGGAGGGGTTGCTGGTGTTCGTGCAGCTGGTGATGGCAGCGATCACCACAGAGCCGTGACTCAACATGTACTCCTTACCACCAAACTGGAAGGGAATCACCATGTTGTGGCGTTCAGGGGCCACCTGGAAACCCTTAAATCCTTGCTGAGGTCACAAATAAACAAGAGAACCACATACAACATCTTATACACCCATTAACAAACTATACAAAAATACAGCAATCTATAGCAACGGCACAGACAAGCAAAGACATTGTGTAACACCTGACCTTGATTTGTGACGAAACTAAACTACAATACGTCCCACTTTCGAATTTAAAGCTGTAATAATAATAGTAATAATAATAATGTGCCATGTATTGTCATCATTGTATGTTCCCATACAATGGTGAAATTGGATCTCTGCATTTAACCCATCCACAACCAGGAAGTGCAGTGCTTTGTGAATCTGTGTACAACTGAAGTAAATTTAAAACAGACAATTTTTGAGAACTTCTTGTTTCATTTTACCACTGACCACATCTGGAATTTGATGCATTTCATAAAGCTAGCAACAATATTTAAATGTAACAAAGTGGTTCCAGACGATTTTCACTACTTGGTCGGAAAAATTAAGTAATTTTATTATAAAACTATATATATATTAGGGGTGTAAGAGTTTACATGGGAGTATTGAACCGTTTTGGTACGGCATGTTCGTTTCTCTCTTGATGGGGGGTCCTCATGACTTTGACTGTTTAACACTCAAAGACAGGGTAGGGGGGACGGACCCCCTCCGCAGAGCACATGCGTTGCAGAGAGAGAGATCCCCCCCCTCCCCGTTCTCTCCTCCCCATTTCATTGGTTCGACTGTGACCTGTTCAGTAATTTCATTGGTCAGATTTTCGTTTTTACCTTTACTTATACAGGTGAGCATCAATACACAACTCTCTTGGGGGATCCTCGTGACTCAATGACACTACCACATTGGTTCATTGTGGTTGACTGCTGGTCACATGGCCTAAGAGCGGGATTAATGGGTTACATTTATGTTCATTAATCATTTTGGTTAACCGTTTATCATTTTTCCTTTAGTGATTAGTCTGTTCTTCTTAGTTTATGTGTCCATTATGAGTTAGTTTGCGTTAGGTCATTCAGTAGAGTTACCATGAGTGAGGGAGGTAATTGTCATGAAGACCTGTGGGGTTCAATATGTCAGTCTGTGTTGAAAAGAAAAATAAAGTCTATAAATCACCATCTGGTGGTTGAATCTTGAGCTACAACAAGAGCTGTACATGACGCTCGGTAACTGTGTGATGCTAGTCATGTTATAACATGAACAGTTGTGGTTTATATACAAGCACAGCTTATATATGTACAAAATTATTATTTATTTTTACTTAGTGTGCACGGCTTATATTCAGGTGCGCTCTATAAATCCTCAATTACGGTAATTGAACCTGACTCAAAAATTGAGTCACTCAACAGACATTCAGGTAAAGTGTGGCCGTACTGAAACCCACCTTTGCTCCCAGACACATTTCAAAGTCCTGTTTCATGTCAGAAACAGGAACTCTGTCATGTGGCCTTTTGGGTCCACTGCAGCACGGAACCACGGTGCTCAGATCCAACTCCACAATCTGACAGAGAGAAGACCAGAACACGTTTGTTTCACTGCTTTTACAGTATATCCAAGCTACCCTTTCACTTAGAGCCAGGCAGATCTACAGTGTACAGTATATATACAGTATATGGAGTGACCTGGGTGAAATCTGGATCCTGAGCAGCATCATTGTAGTCCCGGAACATGCCCACTGCCTTCAGGTACTTTGTGATGTAGGACAGCTTTTCTGCTTCCCGCCCTGAAACGACAAAGGACAACAAGAGTTCCTTTAAACCACTCAGAACAGTTTGTGTGTAAAGTTATACTGTAGATGGTTTGAGTGGGTTGTAAAAGTATTCTGTCCTCTTGGTACTCTTTCTATTTTGTTGTCTTACAACTTGAAACTTACTGGTATTTGGATTTTTATTGTGTTAAAAGCAGTAACTCACCCAAAATACAGTACTCTTTTATTTTGATTATTATAGTTGTAGCCCAGTTTGAACTGTGCTATGTGGTACAAACCAAGTATCTGTATTAAACTAAGTTCAAAGTGATATCATTTGAGTTTAAAAACAATGTCTAAGTGATAAAAGTGGAATAAATATGAAAGATAAAATCTCTTGTCATTTAAAAACGTATAATTTTAAAAACAATTCAATTTTAGTCAAGAAAATCTAGTTCATGCAGACTGAAACAGGCAGTTGTCATTTTTACTACCATATGTTCCTTGAATTTAGGGTTTAAAATTTCTTTATTTCATGTGTACAGCACTTTGTTGCAGCTGTGGTTGTTTTAAATGGCTTTATAAATAAAGTATTATTATTAAAATTATTATTTTATTTTTTTTAACCCGAATTACGCAACTTCCGGTCGCAATGTTTTTAGCTTTTGTTAGCTATTAGTTGGTTCAGTGGTTGCTTCGCACGGACACATTACCTGCATCTGAACGGGGGGTTTGTGGTTGGATGGATATACGAAGGGAAAAGACGCTGTGGAACGCGTGAAGCATTAGACAGCTTAATGTGACCGGACTCCACCACCTAACATGCTAACGTTAGCTCCACCGGAGACTTTTACCTCCGGCCTGGACAACCTGCTACGGGTTCAAAGGTTTCTCCGCATGGACACAGGTGCTTCAGATGAAGGGGGGGTTTGTGGTTGGATGGATATACGAAGGGAAAAGACGCTGTGGAACGGGTGAAGTATTAGACAGTTTAATGTGACCGGACAGCCACCACCTAACATGCTAACGTTAGCTCCACCGGAGACAGGACCCGACAGGCCGCGGAGACGCCTGCTGCAGCCGGGAGCTCGCCTGATGTCTGCCTTTTAGCCTCAGATGTTTGATGGACACCGAACTAACATGCTAAAACACGGAGAAAGCTGCGCCGCCTTTTTGGAGGGACGACACCGAGCTAACAAAGGGCTAATGTGCGCAGCTATGGAGGTGCTAATGCTAACGCGGCGCGGAACCTGCTGGAAGGAGAAACGGCTCCAAGTAAGTTATTAAATCTTTTTTCCTTCATGATTGCTCCAAATGTATGGAGTTAACATGCTAACAGTCCTTTCTGTAAACAGTTTGGACTGCGTGAAGCAGTATGAAGCTACAGAGGTCGGACGTGCAAGGAGTTAACATGCTAAAAGACGGAAACTTGACCAGCTCAAAGTAAGAAATTGTTTGTTTTTTAATTTACAGTACAGTATGTGTTTCATGTGTTCTTTGATATTTATGTAGGGTAGTGTTAGGATAGGCGAAGTGCTTGGTAACTGTACAGTACTGTACGTGTACAAAAAAAAAACAGTGGCGGCTCCTGTGGTATCCGACTTACGTCAAAATCGGGTTACGAACGGCCCGTAGGTCCGGAACTCGTACGTAAGTCGAGGACTCCCTGTATATATGACTGAGAGCTATTAATGTGTACAGTGGACCAGGAGGTAATCTTTGGACCTGCTGGACGAGTTAGAAGTTCCCCATTTCAGCCGTTTGGGTTCCTCCCATCTGTGAGTTTGCTGCCAGGAAGGATCTCGGTGTTCATGTGACATATGACCCAGCGTCATCCTTCTCCATTTTGCATTACCTGCCTATACTTACTTTACTCAGTGCCATATTAAAGGGATCTCCACATCTACCTTTTCCCAATCCAATCTCAACCTTTGAAGGATTTGTGAGTACAAAACTAAACTAATGCACATGCTTTTTATTTTATTTACTCGGTGAGTGAACAAGCATATTGTTTTTAGCTCCCATGTACCCAAGCATCGATTCAGGCCTACACCAGGTAATTTTGGAGTTGAGTTTTACGTTTGAAAATCCTTACCTTTTGTTTTGTTACTTAAAAACATTGCTTTGTTTGATTTTACTTTTGAAACAAATTAAATTCTTAAAGTGTTAAGCAAAGTGTAAAGTCATAATTTCCTGCTAAGTGGAGGCAACGACATTAAATGAAATATAAACAGTAAGTTGTATCTCCTGTAAGCTGTTAGTACAGCTATCTTTAAAATAACGTTCCCAGGGTCCCAACCACTACACTTCAACCTAACCTATTGGTTAATTCTTTAGCTACATTGTACGGGCGCTACATAGTTATATGGAGAAATAGTTTTACCACATAGGATACATTATACGCTCGTCAACAAACTATTATACAGCAATCTATAACAATAATCCTAACAAGCAGAGACCTTGTTTAACCTTGATTTGTGACATTGACCTTGGAACTGGGCTGATGAAAATTGTTTGCAGCTCTCTTGTCTACTGATGCTGCAAAAGTGTATGAAGTTTCAATAAATTATCTTGAGCAGAGCAGAAGTTAAGATCTGGACAAGAGAAAGTTGGCGTACGTACGGAGAGAGACTACCGTAATAATACGCTCATATTTCGACTGACATATAAAGAAGTAGAAACCTAAAAAGTGGTGTCTGTATATTCAGCCACCTTGCTTTAAAGGGGACCAAATATTGGTTTTATAAATTTTTATGGTATGTCTGTGGGCTATCCAGACCATGTTCATTCAATTTAATGCACAAAATAATTCTTAGATAATAAAATATCCCCTTTCTAGTTGTGCCTTTTCTGACTTCCGTTCTGAACGAGCTGTTTATGATAAGGCCACGCCCTTCAAAAATCTGTTTACATTAACTCCGCCCTCCAAAGGGGACCCTGAGTCAGACCCAGAGGCAGACGCCATTTTGGGCAGGGCAAATGAGGCGCTGACGCGTCGCGTAGGCCGCTGAGAAACATCCATAAGTTCACCCTCCATGTTAAAAACTCTTCGTCTGACTCTTTGAAAACAAGCAATAAGGCTGCAGAGTAACACACTGGCTGCTAACTGCTTAGTGCGAGCACCGCTTTTTTTCACGGACCACATCCGGCGCGGACCGGATATGGTCCGTGAGCAGTCGTCCGGTTGATTTAAGAGCCCGTAAATAAGTTTTTTCGTTTTTACTGATAGATAATTAGTTATTAGCGGTACTGCATTTTAACAACAACGAAACATCGAACTCTGAGATGAACTCAGGAAAAACAACCGTGACGTCTTTTATACTGAAGTGGGTGGAGCATCACCAGGGGTTGCTAGGTGAGGGGCTGGACTCAGGCTGGGGTGGGTTGTCCTGCAGCTTGTGACATCACAAGCGCCAGGATTTGAAAACGAGACATTTATATCACTGAAAAATAAATATACTTGGAGTAAATAAACCACTGGGTGCATTTTTTTGGCCCTAGGACTGTTTTTTTAAGTACATAACCAAAGTTTAGTAAAAAAAAAAATAAAAAGTGAATTTTGCATCTTTGGTCCTCACTTCAGAAGCTGTCAGTAAATAAGGTCCAGCAATGAGCTCAGGCTACAGTACGGTATATCCACCTGTTCTGATGGACCTCAGAACCAACAGCAGGTCTAAACCTCTATCTGGTGCAGGTTACCACCAAACAAGAGACCTCTCTCCAGTCCTGGACTGGTCCAGTAAAAGTACAGACCTCAGTCCAACTGAGAACATTTGATTTAAAGTGTAACAAAACCGAAATTTAACTTTTTTTTAGTTGATAAACTCCCTAGAATGTGTTCAAAAGGTTTCATAGCACTATGTCTGTGTTAATTTTCCTGTAATTGTTCGTATTTGTTTAAATCGGCAATATTTGGTCTAAAATCGTGTTTACGGTAGTCCTATGGGTTGAACTGGTGAATTACACGTTAATTTTACTATTAGTTCAAATGCTCAGTTGTGACGTCACATCGTCTCCTGCCTGAGTATAAAAGAGGTTCAACCATAACCACTCCCCTTGCAGAGATCGTCTCTGTCTTCTTCCTTTCTGTATGCGCGCACACACACACTCTCGCGGTGCGACAGTCTGTAACATACAAGCACCACTGATCGATATACTTTTCAGATTAGCAACTTATTTATTTTAAGAATACTTTTCACTTCATCAAAATCTAATCAAAACTCCAGCGTTCTAAAAGTAGGTGGTTGTATTTGTTTCTTATACTATAAAGGACTGCTCTTGTATAATTGCCAGGTTGGTCGAGAGGTAAGGAACTGGTTTGGCACCCAAAGGACCGGGGTTCGATTCCCAGTCACAGCATATTTCTTTTTTTTTAAGCCTTTTGTTTCGGATAGATCGCGGTGAGAATAGATATACAGTATACATCTACATAATATTACTTTGTGTTGCTTGTTTTAAGTGGTGTATTACTAATGTAATTTTAACATTCAGAAACAATGACAGTCTCTCGTCCTGGCCACACACCTCCTCGCTCACCCACCACCCGCCTCCCCCTCCTTTAGGTGGTATCTGTTGACACGCCCATTTTTCTGCATTTTTCAAATCCTGTGCTAGGGTGGGGCTATCTCTGGACAGTGGGGTGAGCTACACTTTAAAGACTGCTGGACACAAGCAGCACCTGTCTGACCTGGAGGAGCTGCAGCAGTTTGGACATGAAGAAGAGACAAAAAGTCCACTGGGACGGACCAAGATTATAAAGATGTACGATTTATGGGAGTTAAACAGATTTGACTCTTTTTTTTTTAATCAAATAAAAATAAATCTAATAAAACTATTTATGAACAATTTATTATGCAGCGTGGCACGGTGGCGCAGTTGGTAGAGCTGTTGCCACTCAGTGAGAAGGTCGCCAGATCAAATGCAGCACTGATCAACAGTTACCAGAAACATTTAGTTGCAGTTGACACTGATGACACACTAGATACTGAAAGCAAAGGTTCACATACTTTTCAAAAATATGTAATATTGGATCATTTTCCTTAATAAATACATAAGTATAATACTGTAGTTCTCTTCCTCTACTTTTAGAACTTGTGTGAAAATCTGATGATGCTTTAAATTTATGCAGAAATACAGAACATTATAAAGAGTTCACAAACTCTCAAGCACCACTGTAGCTCCATCATGGAGCACTTACCAGTCTGCTCCAGGTACTGAAGGCTGATGCTGTCCACGGGGAAGAACGCTGCTGTGGCTCCGTACTCTGGACACATGTTGGCGATGGTGGCTCTGTCAGCAATGGACAGGTGGGATACACCTGGACCGAAGAACTCCACAAACTTTCCCACCACGCCCACCTGACGCAGGTGCTGAAAGTAGTGAGAGGAAAAAATGATTTAGAAGTAAAAAGGTAATTGTTGTAAAAATGACTGGACTTGAGGCTGAGCTACCTTTGTAACGGTGAGGACGATGTCAGTGGAGGTGATGAGCTTCTCTGGGGTCCCGTACAGTTTGTATCCCACCACCTCAGGCAGGACCATGCTTATGGGCTGACCCAACATTACTGCCTCTGCTTCAATCCCACCAACACCTAAACAATTAGATGACTTTAAAACCTTACTACTGTAACATCATTTCAGGCTTTCAGGCCCCGTGTGTGTGTTCTCACTCAACGACCACCAAGCCATCCAGTGAATTTAAATCCATTTAATGAACTCAGGAACAGTTTTGACAGATTTAGACCAGTTTTTCTTTTATTGCTGATTTTCACTGATGAGGACATTTGGGACTGCAGGCTCACATATTTTCTGTCAGAGGAATCAAAACACAGCTCCATTGCTCTTGAGATGTTTTGAAGATGCTCAAGACACAAGCAGTGCACCAATGTCTCCCACCACTGAGGAATTTGAACAGTGAATGGTTGTAGTTTTGGAGCAGAGTGATTTTTGGACTGGAATTGAACAGAGAATGAAAGTAAACCTTGATGTTTTTGGCGTAAGATATTAAAGTGAGGGCGGCACGGTGGAGCAAGTTGGTAGAGCTGTCGCCTCTCAGCAAGACAATCGCCAGATCAAATCCCGTCCGGGGGACATTCTGGGTGGAGTTTGCATGTTCTCTCAATGCATACATGGGCTTTCTCCATGTACAGGTACTCCGGTTTCCTCCCACAAACCAAAAACATGCATGCTAGACTGATTGATAACTCTAAATTGTCTCTAGGTGAGAGAGTGAATGGTTGTTTGTCTCGTTTGTCTCTATGTGTCTCTGTGATGGACTGGAGACATGTCCAGGGTGTACCCCACCTCTTGCACAGTGATGGCTGGACATGGGCACCAGTGACCCTCATGACCCACAAAGAAAGAAATGGGTAACAATAATAGATGGATGGATATTCAAGTGGGCAGGAGCTACACTGTGGAGAAGAACCTAAGGAGGTAGGCGTAGAGTGATGATCCTGGAGAGTGAAGGGAGCAATTGTATCCACCAACAGGTGCAGTGGTGGAGTCAGGGGGTGAGCAAAGGTGGCTTTGGCCCCTATAGATTAATCTTCTGCATCCCCAATCGTTTATGTAAACTAAAGTTTAAAACTAAAGAGACAGGACTGTGTGCATTAGTAAGTCACACACAGAAACAGACCAGCCGTGAATGTCTCAAGTTCTCCTGGAGACTCCCTCACAAACGTTGGCAACGGTCACAGCCCAGTGAGACATTACATTAATGTAGTTACTGACCTATTTAAAATCTAGTTTTTCATTTAAAGACATCAACGGTTGGCCACTTCCGGCCCTCAGCCCGTATGTTGCTCTTGTGTGGTCTAAAGGTCATCATAAGAATCAAAAAACAATATTTGTTGGATAAAACAAAAAAATCCAAGATGGCGCCTATTGTTACGGCTTGCTATCCAACTCCTCTCCTGAACTTTCTACTGCTGTTCGTGTTC
The DNA here is from genome assembly GCA_038048925.1 of Garcialebias charrua. Lineage (NCBI taxonomy): Eukaryota > Metazoa > Chordata > Actinopteri > Cyprinodontiformes > Rivulidae > Garcialebias > Garcialebias charrua. The sequence goes on from JBBPBX010012523.1 coordinate 37,638, forward strand.
TGCCTTTTTTTCATCGACGATGCATCCTCGCTTCTGGTCTATGATCGCTCAACTCTTCTAAGTCTCCAAGACTCGCTGATCAACACACCGACTACTGGCAAATATGGACATTTTAAGCCTCCTCCACCTCCACCTTTCTTGGCGTCCGTTCCAGCGTACCTACAACGCAACGCGACCACGTTGCCACGCAACAAGCGACGCAGAAGACGCGGAACGAGGGCAGGCGTGCTGGTGAGATTTAAAAAGTATCTCTCGTCTCACAACACGGCGACGGCTGATTTACCTCCTGAATTCAGCGTCTTTGATGTCCGTCGTTCTTTCGCTCGTCGCCATAGATGCCTTGTTGCTGTCAATCATGACGTCAGCGATCAGTATCCATCTTGTTCTCCCATAAGGACAAAGAAGCGAGGCTGCGTTAAACAGAACCTCCGCCTGCTCGCTCGAGCTGAGAGTGACGTAACTGGCTGTGTTCCAGTATGTGCAGCGCTGTTTAACGTCAGATCGATCACTAATAAAACTTTTATATTAAGTGATCTGATCTCAACTCATCGTCTGGATCTGTTTCTGATTACTGAAATCTGGCATAAAACAGGAGACAACAGCTACTTCTCTGAGCTTCTTCCAAATGGCTTCTCTTATCTGAGCGCACCGCGTGGGGCTGGAAGAGGGGGGGGCCTGGCTGCAGTCTTCAATGAGGCGTTCAAATGCCGTTTGTTGCCTCAGAAAAACTATAACAGCTTTGAAATAATGGTTTTTGTGCTGGAATCTCCTAAACCTCTGCTGTGTGGCCTCTTTTATAGGCCTCCACAATACAATAAAGAATTTCTCAGTGAGTTTTCAGAACTACTGGCTGACCTGCTGCCAAAATTTGACTCGCTGCTCTTTTGTGGAGATTTCAACGTGCACACCTGTTGCTCAAGTAATCAACTTGGATATGAGTTTCAGGACCTTCTGGACTCTTTTAACCTGTCGCAGTCTGTCTCGGGGGCCACCCACAGCCAGGGTCATACACTGGACCTAATTATCTCCCACGGCCTTCACATATCTGCTGTGGAGATCCTGGACACCTGTATTTCGGACCACTTTCCCATATTATTTGAATTTTCCACCCCTCTTGCATCGAAAGCTGTTCTCCCAGCACATCTCTGCCGCTCCATCACCCCATCCTCCCAAAGTCAGTTCACTGATGCCTTCAAGAGCACTGACTTATGCTTTGCTGTCAGCCCGGACCCTTCTCTACATCCTGAGGACTTCATCACCTCCTTCCATCACACCTGCACAACGATCATGGACTCCATCGCTCCTCTCAAACAGGCATCTTCAAAAAACAGACCATCACCATGGCTCAACGAAACGACGCAGGCTCTTCGACAACGTTGCAGAAAAGCAGAGCGAAAATGGAAGCGGCGACCGGCTTCATGTATCCCAGAGAATACTGAGAGACTGTCTCTG